>JAODKF010000009.1:22098501-22111196 GCA_026779585.1 Mormyrus proboscirostris
TGTGCTGTGCGGCAAACACACTAATACACTAATGACACATCACTAAAGATGTGCTGTGCGGCACACACTAATACACTTATGACACATCACTAAAGATACTAACACTAATATACTAATGACACAAGTAAAGGACAGTCAAGGTGACAACCTACTGTGAGAGATCCAAGGAGGGAAAAACCATGACCTGCCAACAGGGAGCTGAGCGGCCAGGACATCGATGCAGGACATTAATGAAAGATATCACTTTTGGTAGAAATTGTATGGGACTATGTAGCTGTGGGCTAGTCAGTGTTTATGCAAATCCCTGTCCACTCTCAAAAGTGCCTACAACGGGCAAGCAAGGAAGTTTCAGAACTGGACTATGGAGCAATGGGAAAAGGTCTCCTGGTTTGATGAATCCCATTTTCAGTTGCATCACCTGGATGGTCGGGTACATGTCAAGGATCTGCGGGATGTGTTGGACCAAAGAATCAAATCCACAGCTACGTAGGCTCATATGGAGCAGGGCTCGATGCTTATGTAGATCTTCTGTTGGTTCATTCCTCATTTACATCATGCATTGTTGAGTCTTGTCTGTCCATTGTCAGTTCATGATTTTTCTTCTCCTCAGATGTTTGACCCAGTCATCTTACCGCAATGATTTGGCCCTTATCAAACTCACTCAATCTTTACCCCTGCCCATTTTGACTACATTCAACATGGCGGCTATGGGTACAGAATTTTGGCTTACCATTTAATATATATTAACAGGCACCATTTTTACATTGGGGTGGTCATAATGTTGTGGTTCATCTGTGTCTCATGTAATTAGAGTTTTCACTCTGCAGGATGATCAGTAAAACATCCAGGAGGGATTAGATCACACAGCATAGAAGTAAACTGCAAGGGTCTTTGCAGAAAAGCCTTTCTGAAGTTTGCTTCAGAGCAGCTGGCAGGTTTGGCTGATTTCCTGCTTCTTAGCCAAAGAGCCAAGGACCTCAACCCTTCAGCGAGAGCAGAGCAGAGAAGCAGCACCACCGCAGCCTCACTGAAAAGGCATCTGTTAGCTCCTCAAACCCCTCTGTCACACGCCATTCATTTCTTGAGAAGCTAAAGCTGTGAAAAGACTTAGTGTGATAGGAAGAGGAAGAGGAGGAGGAGGGTGAAGAAGCAGGAACAGTGTGCTGATGGATCCGGTGCAGGTCAGAATGCAGGGGTCAGTGATATGTAACAGCAGTGGGGCTGCACTGCTTATGGTTTGAATTTGTTATTATAATTATTATATTATTAACAATAAAACACTGATAAATCAGACATGTCAAAAGCAATAAGTCATGAGCTTTCAAGTAGATAATTCAAGTAGATATTCCAAGTGAATATGCCACCCTAAAAAGATTTTTAAAGGCAGCTTTAAATTGTGTTAGATGTGGGTGGGGGGAGGCGTGTTGGAGTTTGGCCGCAGTGTGGGAAGAGGCTCAGGCAGCCATGGTGCAGAGTTTAATGTCTGGGATCGAAGGGAGACCTGCTGATGGGAGTCGGAGGGAATGGGAGAGAGTCAAAGTCTGCAGAAGATCAGTGAGATGGGAAGGGGCAAGATTAATACCATTTCATAATCATTAATCAGAATCGTTAAGGCCTGGCATGTCACCAGGGACCCTACCCCCCCAAAAAACACATCTGTCAAACGGCTGGGGAGTGGGGGGGGGCAGGCGGGGCAGGTTTACCACGCAGCAACACTCAGACTGGCCTCGCCATCCATTAAGATAATGGGCCCAGCAGAGCGAGGCGAGCAAAGAGGACGACCGGCACAATCTTCCAGCTGCCAGGGACTGTTTCCCTCTTAATAAACAGCTTTATGGCAACACATGAGCAGGACAAGCTGGGCCAGGCCACCCCCCCTTGCCTCAGCATCTCAGAGATTGAGGGGGCAGGACAGCACCGCCTAGCGGACCTGGGTTCACAAGCTGTTCCTTAAACACACGAGAAACAGACTGCGGCAGCTTTCTGTTTCCCAACGCAGAAGGACAGTGTTTTGACAGCACTGTGATTCCCCCTTTGCTGGAGGCAGTCAGGAAGCAATCTGATTATTCACAGACAGAGACACTGGCAAAACCTTCATGCATAAAGGAAGCTCAGCTCTTTACACCGTTACATAATGAAAAGAGCAGCTGGACATTAAACAGCCTCTTTTCCCAGGGAATAGAGGGGCTCCGATGTCGCTTCTAATATTCTTTTGTTAGCCAAATTAAGATTTTAAGGGTCCGCACAAGGTCTCCAATCCTGACAATAAAACTTTAATTTTGACCATTGCAGTTCCACATGAAAATCGGATTTTCTGCTCCTTGCTTACATCCTGTTTGCTCGTGATGAAACTTAAAGGTGCTTTCATTTGAGTTTTAGGCCAATAATGACCAAAGCACAGACTGACAGCTAATTACTCTCCGAGCAAGGCTGAGACGAGTGCCACGGCTCAGGGACAGCTAATCTCATTCCCTCTGGATTAAAAGGCTTCTTATCTGCAGCAGCAGTGACAGTGAGCTGAGGGGCGGCTTTCAGAGCTTTATCAGAGCACAGCGTATTTACAAGCGTAACGGGCAATGGAAACCCTGATCTGCACCTCCTGTTACACTCAGACGCACAAGGAGGCTGGCAGACAGAGCCTTGGAGGAGGTCTGTGTCTCCCTGCGCAGACCATAATGACGCCGCGGCGAGTGCCTCCTCCCCAGCTAGCTATCAGTGGCAGCGTCTGTGTGCCCAGCCCCCACAGCGGCCACCGCCACGCCCGTGCGGGAGGACGAAGGCCCGCTGACGAGAGCTCTTCTGCCATAACTACAGGCTGCATGACTCCACACATCAACAGCTCTGGGGTGGAAAAGCACCAAACAACATTTCTCTCTCTCCCAAAGAATGTTGCAGAGTGGTCCTCAACATTCCCCTGCTTCGGTCAGTACATCATGTCCCTAAACGCCATGGTGTTCCGTCATGTCTACTCTGTCAGGACCAGTGCTTGAGTCGTGCCGGACGCTGCCAGGACATGTTCTGGGCCCTCTCGCTTTTGAGTGTCTGCATTCCAGCACCTATTTCAGTGGATCTGGCAGCACTCTGGTTTTAAAAAAAGAAGCAATAAAATAAAAAATTAAATGAAATAAGTATGTATTTTAATTTACACACCAATTTTCACACAATTTTGCATCCTTTATTAGTTTAAATTTATTTCTTAAAAATACATAGCATGTTTTCAGCATCATGTTTTATTATGCTTCCGAAAACTACGCCTGCCTTGGTACCCCTCCACTCTCATGTGCCCTTTGTCCTACTGGCACCTTCTGATTTAGAGTTCAGGTTTCCAAGCAATATGACTTTGTGTTTCTGTGCTCCCTGTTCCTAGCATGATGTAGAGTTTTGCATCTCTTGACCTTGACCAGTATTTCCCAAGGCTGGTCCTCAGGGCCCACAGACAGTCCATGTTTTTGCTCTTGGGAGCTGGGAGGGAGCAAAAATGTGTACTGCTGTGGGCCCCAAGGACCGGATTGGTTAACACTGACCTAGAAAGGAAATGGTGGGTGGTGATATAGAGGGCTATTAAAAAAAGCCAGTGGAATGACACCTCCCCACTCAGGATCCCTTTGCAGCAACTGAATACAGAATCTCCTGCTTTGATGTCTAGGATGGAGGTATTTCATTCAGGACACAAGGTGCAGAGACAGTGTCTGCCTCTTTGACCTATTAAATATTACAATCATTATCTGTAAGCAAAACGTCACGATTAAACCATTAAAATCTCCCATTTATTAAACAATTACATAATTATAAAATGACAAATCATCTAAATCTGATGTATAATCAGGAAGATTCTTGTTTGCATAAACACATCATAGGCTCCCATACACAGATATCATTTTTAAGGCTCCTCTTTACAGGTGTCGTTCTATTCAGTTTGAACTTACACTTGTAAGTATTTGTAAAGTATTCTCTGTTAAATACTGGCCTTTTACCATGTGTTTTATTGTTTTTAAAAAAATGTCTAACTACAAGAAGACATCAAATAAATAAGAGACAAGAACATATTTCAAACAGTCTTGTGAATAGTTCTTAAGTTCAGAAGAGGTACATCTTGAATGAATGAATGTTACATTCATATGGCGCTTTCCAAGACACCCAAAGGACACTACAAAACCAATTAAGAACCACTTGAAGCACAGCCACTTCCTTCCAGCCATAGTACACACGTTTTTTCTCCTATTAAGCAGTTCTCAGTCATCATGTGTAATCATACACAGCTCACTTCAGTTCGTCCTTTTATCCATCTTCCATAACTGCTTGTTGGCGACAGGGTCAGGGTGAGTTTGATGTCTATCCTAGGTAGCGTGGGACGTTTCGGATGGGACGTTGTTTAGTACAGGTTCATTTGTTTAGTACAGGTTCATTTCCATGAGAAATACTAACTAATAAAGGATGGAAAGATACTTATTTGAAGTAAACAGTTTTGTTCTAAATTCCACACTCATCCACATCTCTCATCTTCACTGTATTATAAGTAATTACCTTTTCCCAGGTGTACAGAAACTCCTTCTTATGATATGAACTTGATGATATGTATTTGCCTTCTAAATGCATCCTGATGCCACTGGTGGAGTTCTAAAGTTACTACTGAAAGGGGGGCTTTGGCCCAGTTTTCACTCGGTTTTAAAATGCGTCTTGGGTGCAAGTGCGAAACACAAGAGTAAATGGCCACCAAGATGCACTGTGATCCAATCTCTCAAATCACTTGCTGAGGTGGTCTGGAATGCATTCGACCACATTTCTTAGTGTAAATGCGAACGTATCCTGATGCGTCCTCGACAAAGACTTCATAGTAACTGTGTGTGGGGCAGTGATGACTGAACCCAGGTGGTCAGCGGAACACCTTGGAGACACGTGAGAGGTGCAGGTGTAAACGGCAATGCATCTTGGCTGTCTACTTGTGATCCAATCACCCAAGACGCATTTTACAATCAAGTGTGAACAGGGCCTTTGATTCCTTTAGCTGCAACTGAATCATGAAACTGAAACTGAAAGCCCGTTACAATATTAGTGGGGTCACAAGAGTACAAATAAGTGTGGAATGATGTAGCACATGAAGCATAATTACAGCATATAAAACAGCAGAATCACAATCTCACGGCAGCCAGATCCGATTTTGCCACTCAGTCTACTTTTATTCTAACCTTTTGTGCCCCCACCCCATTGTATTCCCTCTTTGAGTCACTTTGAGTGTTTCTAGTGAAATGCGGTGCTCTTCTCTTACAGTGTGCCCCCCTAGAGCACTGCGACTTCCCAGTGCTAGTCTAATGTCACCAATATCCCATGTGAAGTCATCTGTGACAGCACCTCCAGGTAGCTTCAGATTACTTATTATGGCTTAATAACTTAGGATTCCACAATTATTGTTTTTGTGAAGTATTGGTCACATCTAAACTTTGGCAGGGCTAGTGGAGCACGGTTCATTTGCAAAAGTGGAGAATGTGACAGTTGTGTTCCTGAAAAACCTGGACTTAAGTAAATTCTCACTGTATAAACAACAGGGATTATGGGAGAAATGAGGTTAGGACACATCACTCAAAAACCTTATAAGGAATAAATAATCGCAGTGTTGTAAAAAATTAATAGCTGTTAAACAGATAAATGCAGAAGAACAACAAAAGAAACAGGATAACGGACAGTGATATGATGCAGTTACTGGATGCTTTGGGTGTGAGTGCTCCATGTATTTCGGTGTGGTTCGGCTGGGCAATGTATTCTGCTCTCACCTGGTATTTGTTGCAGACAAAATCATGCATAAACTAATGTGAATATTGGTTTATGTCACAACTGTTCTCAGATTCACACTTTTAAATCATGCATTATAGGAGAACATGCAGTATATAGCTTATGTCATCATATCTCACGTATTGTGCCGAACCCACAGTTCATTGAAACTGTGATAATTCAACAGGAAAGGTACTCGTTTATAATCATTTTAAATGATAAAATTCTCTTGGGGTATAATGTGCCATGGGACAGAGTTGACTTTTGGCCATCCTGAAACTTGAAGCATATTGGAAATTCTGGCAAGAACTGTTACCAGAATCAAAAGCCAAGACCAGTGAAACGATCAGGGGCTAAGTGAAGTTCACCTGGGGCTTGACATTTTCTATGAAGGAAGATTGGCATCGGGGCTGACAAGCCCAATGCCAGCTCCCTTCTGAGGCATCTTGAAGCACACAGCTAGCACACACTCTTCCACTGGCCATGCTCAACCCTGATGGGTAAATCGTTTGATTCTCTTGACCATCCTATATGGTGTTAATAAAACCACCCCATTGCATGTCCTGTAGATCTGCTAACCCTCACGAAGAAGTATCTATAGCAATGTAGGTGCTCTTTACAAGCCTGAAAAGGGTCAAACTCACAGCCAAAATAGATTTCCTCTTAGGCCTGAGGATTGGGACAATGCTTGGAAATCAGAGCAACACATTTTAAAATAGGTAGTTTAGACGAGCATTCCTTTCTTTAGAGATTAGTTTGACATTAGCAACTTCCTAAAATGGGTTGGATTGGACGCATTATCACTCCCCACGAACACGTTAGATTAATAATTTGTATTAATAAAAGTAAACAGAAACATAGACCTGTAGAGAATTTTTATACAAAAATTTCAAATTGGCCATTTGTGCCTCGTCTTTCCAAAGATATTTTCAAAGGAAATGGTAGTAATCATGGGTAAACTTAGCAAGCTCTTTCCTCATTATTTAGATCAGTGCCGCAACATCGTGACCCAGTTGCACAGCTTCAAACGGGCGCATTCGGCTGCCATTGAGCGCTTAATCTCCGACCAGCATCCAGTGTGCTGGGGACACATTGGCCGCCTGTTTTCCCAAGTAAAATGTACATTTTTCCGCATAACTGCAGTCAGTTACATCCGACAAGGCAATTTCATGTCCATTGCTAGTTACTAAACGTAACACCAAAATATGGGGATTCACTTATGTAACACAGTGTTGTAAGTGGACCTTCGCAAATACATAGATACGAACAAAATTTTTAAATTCAACTAAGGGAAACGTTGGCGTTGCTTTTACAACCACGGCGCTGTCATGCTATAGCTAATTCAATGGAGCTCCCAGATTTAATTGTGAAGCTGAGGATGAAGCGACACAGCGCCCAAAATCCTTCTCTCCCCACCCGGACTCCCACGCAAACCGCCGCCTCACATTCAAGAACATCTCACTCTGTATAGCCACCAAATATTATCATTCGAACTTCAATATGTGTGAAGTTATCCGTTGAAACCATTAATTTCCCATGCAGACATCCTGTGATCCAGTACTAAATGCATCCACACTCTCCACCCTCCATAAAATTTGCCTGCAAATGACTGAACTTCTTCCCGTTACGGTACATACACGTTTTTATTGCGAGTTATTCCGTGACAACTCTAAAGATTATTCGGTAGTGGTTTTAATTAGCTCGTCAGCCTTGAATACGGGGTGTCACACAGAAAATGTGATTTTAAAATAGTGAAACGGATGGAGCGGGAGAGCAGGTGTGTTTGTAATGCATATCAGGACGCGTCATGCAGGCATCCCGTCGCAGAAAGGGATTCTTTAACCCTTACCCTCAGTAGCAAAAGCCGCCTGCAACAGAAGCAAAAGCATCCCCATTGCTATCAGACTCCTAGCTGGCGATCCCTCCCTCCCGATCTTCAGTGGGCATCCTGCGGCTTCCGAGCTTCTCCCTCCCCGTGAAGCGGGGAATGCAGCCCGGCGCCGCTCTCCGGCGTCCGCACCGTGCGAAAGGCTGTCGGCGCTCCTCACACTTGAAGCCATTTGCGTATCCAGAACATATGTGCTAGTCTTAGTCGTGAAAAAGGCATTTGATCTATTCCAGATTTGACAGAAACGAGGTGGTCCCCTTTCCGCACGTATGTTAACAGGCGCGGCGGCATTGAAACCTAGAGGGATGCTTTTGCAGCGCCGCAGTATTGCAGAGATAAACACTGATGCACATATTTCGTTCTATTCAGCTATACCCCTTTCCTGTAGGCCATTTCCAGCTCGACAATGAAGCAGGATAAATAGTTTCCAGCAGTTTACCGTTGATGTGTGTGAGCGTGTTACTGCAGTTGTTGCAAGAGACGTCATTTCATTAGAAAAAAAAAATCACGTACGGAAGCATCTGTGCGAAAGTACGAAGGGGCAGAGCGATTTGCTGAAGGATTTGTCGACACCTGGTGGCCATCCCTACTATTACGGCAGCCTCCCAAAAGTCTCGTGCTGTGCGTTGAAGACGCCGCTGTGGCAATTTTTCTCTCGCGTCTTTGGGGACAATTTGGTTCTCAAATGTGATCAAAGTGTAGTAAAACCTGAATTTTTCCTACTTTTGGGGACATCTTTTAAGGTCATCATCAAAAAAGTGAAAATGCCAAAAGTCTTGTATTTGGGTTGGTTAGGGATGGGTAGAGGTTAAGAGTAAGATTGAGATTATGGTTTTTCCCATAGAAATGAATGGATGGTCCCCATTTAGATGCAAAGACCAACGTGTGTGTGTGTGTGTGTGTGTGTTCGATGTTTCTTAATCAGGGCAGAACTGTGGGGTCTCCCACTATTCATTTTGCCAGCAAGCCAGGAAAATGCCAGGCTGATCATAATTAGAGTGTTGCAGAGAACACCAAAGTCAGGGTGCCAATCCATCACAGGAAACCTCAACAACAGAGTGGAGTCAGAAACACATCCAGAAGCTGGAGGTGTGAGGCCATAATGCAATTCACCAGCCACAGCTGCACCATCTCTGGTGACACTTTTCATAGCTTAACTCTCAACTATTTTGTGAGGAGCTCAATGCCACTTCAACATTTTCAATTCAAATCAAACATACAGCCGTAATACAATATTCCACCCGCCCCCACCCCTGCCGGAAGGTCAAACTCACATTCCCCTTGACATTTTGCATAGAGCCATGAAATGAGCAGCATTGCATTATTATCCAGAAGTGGCTCCCCAGTTTAAACAGGCTATATGTAAAGGGAGAGATAAGACATTGTTAGGACTTGAATTAATTTTGGACAACAGACATGTTCTCAGAGGGTGGGACATTTTAAGCACTGAATCCTCCTGCTGTGTTCTCACTCTGGGGACATGCGCAATGCGTTAATGTAACAGGACCGATTAGCTTACAAATGACTTTAAACAGCTGATCACCTGTATCAAATGCCTGGATCCTCACTACCCATCTACAGCAGTTAACAAGCGTATAAAAAGGAAAAAGAACTTTTATCCATGCAGCCATTTCTAAACCAATTAATACACACACCAGTTTGCTGCAGCAATAGATATTTAATTCAAAGTGAATCTTGACAATAATACACCATAAATTCTTATTTTGACACTCACCAAAATAGTCACCTGGAAAACCCGCTTTTTGTGACAAAGTACAGAAGGCTTGGTCACATTTAAATCACTGAGAACTAGAGAGAAATACTATCGCAAACTGTAAGAGACATTACATCCAGAAATTTATTTTCCCAGTCCTCATATTGTAAATATTGCACAGTGCGATTGCTACATGGCAAACTAGTGTAGCATAAAATCAAAAGCAAAAAAAATAACACAAAGGAAAAGCCACAAAATCTACAAATATTAAAACAGTAACAGTTCAAATTTAGTAATCAAGTCTATTTGCCGTGTAATCTAGATAGATTCCATAACTTGCAGCGTGAATTAACTTTTTCTAGCACAGCTAACCTGAAAAGGAAATAAATGTTTTTTAAAAAAAATACAAAGCAATCAAACCAAGTAGTAAGGATTTAAGATTAATACAGTAGCACATTGGATTAATACAAAGACCCTGAATTAACTTTGTAAGCATGTCTAAGAGAGTAATACCAGTTGTATATAAAATAATTTAGCAAACTAAAAACTCAATGGAAATTTTAAAACTGCAGTGTTTGATTAGTTCTGAACTTGCTTAGAAAATGCTTTTTTGTTTATCAAATCCCATTTTGGATGATGACACTGGAATTGAAAATCAAATCCTACTCAATTGCATTTCTCTGTAGTTTTGGTTACCGTGGGCATTTTGTGCAGCCATATTTGCTGGTAGATAACATCAAAATACAGCTTAAGTCACACATGCATATCAGACAGCAAATTCGCAGCATGTGATTTGTCAAGATCATGCATTTTTTTAAATTAATTGTTCTCAATGCCTACAATTTGCCATTTTCATTGAAAAGAACATTTTTTAAATTGGATGCAAAGACCACCAGCAAGCCTCCATACCCGGTTCTTGTCTGTACTGTTCGCACTCCTTTTGGGGCCTGTCACCCAGTTTGATCAGTCGCAGCCCCTTGGAGCATTAAAGGTTATTCAGTAAAGGCAGTTCTCCTTTGAAAGCTACTCAGATCGGAGCTGGACTTTCCTCATGGCTGTAAACCGCTAATAATCTCCTGGAACAGTATGTGTACATTCACAGTGTAGAAGTAAAGCTTCCGGAGACAACACAAGTGTGCTCTGAGTGTTAAGCACTGCGAACACATTTCCTGACTAAGTAGAAAGCCATTTTATAATTTCCTTGGTAACTTTTTTCTCATCAAAACAGCCTGATGAAACACATTAAAAGATTCCAGCTTCCATTCTGCCACAGTCGGACTTCCAAAAGGAGCAATAGATGTCAGACAGCTAAAGTGCCTTCTCAGGGTGGCCATTGTGCAACACGCTGACGCTTTGTAGACAGGCAACAGTTCCTGAAATCAGCCAAGGAGCTGATATGTCCTCAGCGCCCGTCGTCATTCCCACATAATGCTGATCTGAATTTAAATCCCTGGAATGACGACAGCATGACAATTTCTTTTTTGGTCAAACTGCAACTTTTGGAGCGCTGCGTTGTTCGCTGTTGGTTCTGCGACAGAATTTCCCCATTCTTTACACTCCTCCCTCGTTCCCCCTGACCCCTATCTAGCTAGCGGTTGAAAAGCTGGTTGGGGGGCGGGGGAGGGGGGTTGGTGGTGGTGGTCAGTGCTCTAAACCACTGGATTCTCAAGGCACAAATACAGTGCTGCTCACACTGTCGTCAACAAAGTAAGGAGATGGAGTGGTCAGCGAGTCACTGAGTCCACTCTGATATGAAAGGACTAGCAAGGGGTCAAGAGGGCTTCAGGCAGACCAATCAGACCAGCTTCTTATATGGTTCAGCCAAGTTACACTGAGACCGGGAGAGGAACCCTGAAACATCCCAGTCTGATTAAATATTACATTGAACAGGTAAAAACAATTGGTAGAAAACGTACAGTAATTCATGTCTTTGATAAAAATGGGTTTAAAATAACTTTCATAAGGATTGAACTGATAGCACAAATTTCATGTAATTGACAAAACATTTTCAGCGGAACACTGCAATGTCACTAAACAGGAAAAAGGCATATGATTTTCATCTAGTTTTAGCTTATTGACAGTCAAACAAGTGCTTAGTGGTGTGTTATTACATGAAGACATTACTGAATGCCTTGGCATTTCTCTTACTGCTCTATGCCAGGGAAACCATCCGTCTTGGAGTTAATCCTTGTTAGTACTTAACTGCCACATTGAAAAGTTAAGTCAATCCTGCAAGCTATAGCTTTGCTTGTCTACAAAATGCCAATAAGAGAACATACAAAAAATTAAGTTACATCAATACGACCATTTATATGCAGTGATGAGCCCAAAAGGTTAATGAAGATAAAATACTGATGCAAAAAACACCCCAGAAAAAAATGCAACTAACTTCCATAATCTGCAATACAGTAGTTACAATGACACTCCAAACATGAAAGCAAAGAATTTAAAATCAAAAACCCACTTCTATTTCAGGTAATTAGACATACAAAAATAAGAATGCTAAGATTGAACTAAGTTAATCACCTAATTTCACAGCTATCTGAAGTGGCAATCATTATATAGCAGCTTATCTATGATACATTCAAGATAAAGGATACAACTTATTACTCGCCCAAAAGCTAAACATAGCCTCAACCATTTTTTCAATACCTTTTTTGTAAGTTTACCCCATTTCCAGAAAAACAGCGTACTTGAGGTCTATGCAAAGAGTAGCTACCTTGCTTAGGAAAATCAATTACAGTCTTTGGTGCTGCAAAAGCAACTTCATTTAAAAGTAAAGACAAAAACTTTATGCACATACCAGCAAACGGACAACGGGGAGGGGGGCACACAGCATATATATTCTCCCTGACGGAATGTATAAAATAAGCAGTCGACACCAACAAGCCTTAAATGGTGTAATAAAGGAGAAAATAAGGAAAATTCTGTCACATGCATAAATGAGGAAATTGCACACAACTCACACCTTTTCAAGCATCAGCACTAAATCTAGATCTACATTTTATATATATATGACAATTATATATATATAAAATCACATACCAAATACTGCATGGTTTACTCAAGCTAAGATAAATCCAAACTGTGAAGAGCTATTTGCATTTGTCTTAATCTACCCAAAGCCATGCCCACCACAACTCTAAATGTTCAAAGAAATCCAAACACAAGGAAAATACAAAAAACAAAATCAACAAGTATTCAGATTGTATTGCAGTTTCATTAAACAGTATAAATACTGTTAGTAATAAGAGTATACTAAATAGAAATTGATTATCAAATATTAAGCAATATTTAACGTCTTGCTCTTTGTACACTAGTTCATTT
>JAODKF010000009.1:22111296-22122796 GCA_026779585.1 Mormyrus proboscirostris
CCCCCCCCCCCCCCCCCCCCCCCCCCCCCCCCCCCCCCCCCCCCCCCCCCCCAAAAGAACATGCAGCAAACATTTGCCTCAGCAAAGCATGCCGTCTTCCAAAACTCGCAATTTCTGAAGTATCTGCTGAACCCAAAAATGACCGCTGATCAATGCTATCCGTCACATCCATGCAGATATGTGCGTGTGCCCCGTGTACACACACAGACACGCGCGCGCGCACACACACACACACACACACACACACGCGCACAGACCGCATTGACAGCTTTGAATTTCAAGTGCTGCAGTCCAGTACATTAATATAAGTAGTAACATTAACAACCTCAAATATTTAAGGCACTATGTGTGGGAACGAGTTACAATGCAGCGTCTCAGGACACGAACAATAAGAGCAACGTCTAGGCATCTTTCCTTACATTTTCTGCCCATGCAAAAGACATGCAGCGTGAGGAACCTTTTCTGATAAGTGAAAACCTCTGAGACACCGAACACACTGAAGACACTGAAAATACACGCAGAGTGAGACTGCCGCACGGCCCGGAGAGGCACGTGCGCCTGTCGTCCTCACACTCGAGACGGGGATGGCTTTACAAATGGAGCAGATGTGTCTTGCACAAGGTAGAAGGCATTATAGAAAAATAGTGGGGCGCCCCCGATATTCAGCTGTTTTAGAGTAACCATAGAAGATCCAATGGGAAGGTATATCAAATGTGCAAAACACATTAAAAGTGAGTTTGATTTATTCTTTTTCATTAACTCTTTAAAGCTCAAAGTTTCAATTGCACCCAAGTCTACATGATTCAAAAAATAGGTTGTTTTTCTGTTGTGCCATGGCTTTGGAGATGAAAACCACGTCGCTCTCCGGCACCCCCTGCCGTCGCAGGCGCGGGCCGCTCAGGGATGGGGAGGGGGCCGGGCCGGCCCGCTTGGGGAGTGGCCCAGAGCTCAGATGTAGGGGTACTGGCTGAGTTTGGGAGGGCTGAGGGGGAAGCCAGCGTAGGCGGGAGAGGCGATGTAGGAGTGGGGGGGGAAGAGAGGCTTGAACTGACTCTGATGGATGGTGGGGGAGGGTAACAGGCGCGGGTTGATGCCCACAGTCACTTGGTGCAGGATGGCTCCCGGGTGGGAAATGCTGTAAGGTGGCTGCAGGACGGGCCGCGTGGTGCAGGGTGATGCGAGGATGTGGGTCACCGGCGCGGCAGTGACCAGGGGCGCCGCGGGGGGGTAGGACAGCAGTGCGGGCTGGGGGCCCCCCAGGTGCGGGTGCGCCGTAGTGTGGTTGGGGCTGCCGTGGGGCAGGGTGAAGGTGTGCCCCGGCACCGAGGGGGGCACGTAGGCCTGCTGCCGACGGTGGCTGTAGTTTCCGTTCCACTCCTGGTGGCAGGAGCCGAAGTGCTGGACCTGGTGTGGGGGGGTGGGGGGTGGGGGGGACAGGAAGGAGGAAACATTCAGCTGAGGCCCTCAGATCAGAACCGGTCACCCCCATGGTGCAGCACGCTGAGGCCCCCGCTGACCTGCCCAAAGCCGAGAGGCTGCTGCTGCTGGAATGCGCAGGACATCTTCTGCTGCCGGTTGAGGAGCGGGGTGGAGTGCTGGTTCAGCCGGCCGAGGCCACAGCGCCCCCTGGACTGGCACGAGGTGTCTAAGACTGCAGGAGACAGCGGGCCGAGTCAGCGCAAGGGCTCGCCAGATGGGGCCAAAGTGGCCGACCCAGTCCTGGAGCTCTCAGTGCCAAATGCAGGCACAGGCAGTGCTGGAGCTCGCAGGGGGTGGGCCAGTTTGAGTCCTGTCAGCTGCAGCTTCAACATGAATTACAACCACAACTGACTTGGGAGCGACCTTCTAAAGAGCATCAGACGGGCAGCCAATTTAACCCCAGCTGCATGTCTCCTGGAAGGAGAGAGTCTGACACACACTCTGATAGTTAACAGCTGAGGCTCGAAAATAGCCTGTGTGGGGCTTTTATGTACAGGTTTATTTCTGGAATTGGAGGAGGGGGGCACAGTAAGGGGCTTCTTTCAATGAAATATGATATCTGGAAATATCAGCTTTAGATGGGGGGTCTTCAGTCAAAACTCAGCTGTCTATATTCTACCTGGCGCCCCCCACAGGTTCAGCTGGGTAATACAGAGAGCGACGGGAACGTCCAGGTACATCGAGAGTGCATGCTGCAAACCCTACATAAAGCCAGAGACGCTTGCCATAGACATTCCTAAAATGCCAGTAGCGTAAGGTCTTCATGAGGTCATCAGGACTGCTGAAACATTTCTGAATGCTTATGAAAAGCACTGAGGCATTATATAGTTTTATAACATGCACATTGAATAGTACAGCACAGTAAGATATATACATATCACAGACCTTGATGTATATATTTCACTGTGTGCACAAACACACACCAGAATGAATTGGAGAATGTGTCCCAATACAACCGAGATGGACGAGAGAGACAGTGAAGGGATGTGCACGCAGAACTGTGAGCTGAATGCACAGAAAGAGGCTGGCTGGTACAGCACCCATAGTCACCTGTGACAGGCGCTGTGACCTATAAGGGACGTGTTATCCCCTGCCCAAGCCATGTGACCTGCAAAGCAGACATCAGCACCAGTGATTTCCCCTGACTGGTACCCCACACCCACCGCCTGCCCCGGGGCACGTGCCCTATTGCTATGGGAAGGGTCTGTTTTTACATGGCGTCTGTAGGGGCGGTAAAGGCTGATGCCATGCCCCAAGCTAGCCGCCTGGTAACCTGGTAACAGCAGCAGAGCTCTGCGTTCCTAACAAGCTAAGCGTAAAGAATAACAGTGAGTAACGGCTGAGTACAGCAGGTGGGCACTTCGCTGGGGGTGACGGTGAAATACAGCCGTACCCACTGCTGGACAGGGGCTGAGGGCCGCCAGGGAATCAGGGCTCCTTACCCGTGTTGGCCATCTGCTCGTCAGCCACGCTGTTGCCGTTCTGCACCCGCATGGGCGGCACCACCATGGTGCGCACTCCGGGCTTGCTGGCCTCCACTTCGGGTGACACGCGGGCCTCGCGACCCGACCGGTTCTGGTTGCTCTCGTTGATGTAGCGTTGCTCCATGAAAGGGCTGTCACTCCGACCCGACGAATCAGAGGCCGGCGAGCCGTCCACCGTGTCGCAGCCACTCTCCTGCTCGTCGTCAGACATGCTACAAGGCCAGAGGAATCGCACTCAGAAAACGCGGTAGCTGCGAATTAGCATGTTCCACTGCACAGGGAGCCGCCTGAGCACTCTACCTGTTAGGCCTTTTGCACGGAGATGGGCTGGACTGCACCGAGGCGGACGAGCTGGTGCTCAGGGTGCTATCCGGGCTGCTCAGGGAACAGACACGCTCCATGTTCAGGGTACTCTGACACGCCTCACAGTCTGGGCTGCCCTTACACCTGCACGGATGCAGCAACCAGGAGTATGTTCAAGAGACAGCAGTCAGGCCGTCAACCGTGTGCCAAGATGACGAAGTAACAAAGATCAAACAGAGACCTCAGACCACGATCCCACAGCCTGAGCAGACAGGGAAGGCTTCCTGACAGATTACAGCAGTATTTTAACCAACAGCATCAAGCAGAGGCAAAGACACACCCAGCATTTTAAATGGCTGGACAGTCACGGGCCAGGAATGTTTCTCTCTCTGCAAGGACCTCTAGCCTTCCATCCAAGGCCGGGAAGGTGCAGAGACTAAGGATTAGAGGGTTACGGCTCCGCAGGGAGTAAGTAACCCCGAGTAGGGGGTCCTGCCCCACACCTTCCCGCATAGAATGCCAATGGATGCCGGTGGGTACTCACTCCCCCAGCGAGTGGCTCTGAGTGGCGTCAGCATCCTCGTCAGTGTCACTGCTGATGGTGATGACGCTGAGCACGGGGCTGGGTGAGTCTGCAATGACGATGGCCTGACGCTGCTGCTGCTGCTGCTGCTGCTGCTGAAGGGATGCTTCATGCCCCTCGGCCTCCCTGCCCGCCTCAGGGGGCGGCTCGGGCTCTGCTTCCTGCCCCACGCCAGGCCGACCGTCCTGCACGCTCTTCACTGGGTCCGCTATCTTTGGGGACTGGCACGCTGAGTTTTGGGCATTGGTGTTGTGTATGAAAGTGTTCGCCCTGCAGATGGAAAACATCTAAATCAGAGCCACAAAAAACAACCAAATACGGTCAGAGAACAGTAATGTGAAGCATCAGGTGGACAGATGAGCAGGACCGCTGACCGTAAACACGATCTACCCAGTAGACACTGACTCCCAACAGGAACCAGTCCAGTTACAGCTGGTACGGATGAACATGGGAGCACTTAGAAGAGGCTTTACACAGAAACAGGAGCCCCAGCAGCGCTTTCTGAAACATCTTGGTGGCATGAGCCAATGGCTCCTCTACTGCCCATCTCAGGTCTAACACAGTCCCAAAGCCTGCCAAGCTGTTGTTTGGTAGCCCATGATGCAGCAAACTATGGGGGCATCACAGAGCATCGCTGTCAGGTTATTTGCCAGTTCAGTGGAGAACACAACTCTCACCATACTGTCCATGTCCAACTTGGAGCAGACTCTGTGGCCAGACTGTCCCGGGGATTCCTGCTCGATGCTGTATGCGTCCCGTTTCTTTACACGGCAAAGCGCCAGGGGACCTTTCCACTCACCTGTTTTGGCAGGGCTTGCTCCTCTTGCCGGCGGTGGCGGCAGGTTGCGGCCACACCACATGTGCGATGCCTATGCTGATTGGCTGGTGAGCCGTCATGCTCATTTGGTTGGTCAGGAGAGGCTGGGCCATAATGGAGCTGTAATGGTTGCCATGGGGCCTCACTTTACTGAAAACACACAGCAACAGGAGGTATCAGCAGAGAGAGAGGCTGCTGTCCTGCAAGTGTTAAAGCCCCAAGCCTGCCACTCACCCCCAATCCCCCAGTCTCTGTGGGCCAGCCACAGTGTCAGATGCCAGTGTTGTGGAGGGGGGAGCCACCTGGGCCACCTGCTGCCAGGTTGGGACCAGGATCTGCTGGGCGCGGTTAGACCACGTCTGCTGCACGGGAGAGATACCATTATGCAGGCGAGTGCAGTAGAAAGACATCTTTGAAAACAACAAAATTCAACACAGAGGCGTAACACATCCCACCCAGGGGCTAAAGTCAGACAGTAACACACACACACACACACACACACACACACACACACACACACACACACACACATTTGACCCAGTCCTAATCTTAACCAAACAAAATACAAGACTTCTGGTTATTTAAATTTTTTTGATTGCAGTCTCAGATTTTTATAAAACTGCGTTTCCCCTTGTGAGGACCAAAAAAATGGTCACAACAACGTCAAAATAACAGGTTTTTATCACATTGTGGGTACAATTGATCCCCACAATAACATATATGCATGACCACACACACACACACCCTCGTGTCACACCTGTGCAAGCACTCCTGGCTGGATGGGCAGCGGCTGTATTGCGGGGGCCTGACTGACCAGCGGCAGGGCATTCTCCATCCGCACCGGGTATCCTGTTGGCTTGTTTGGGTTAGGGGGGATTCCTGTGGGACAAACAAGTGCTTGATGGTTAAGGGACGGGTACAAGCCCTGTGGGAAGCACCTGCCGTTAAACCCTGCTATCAATCACCACAATAATTCTTTTTAACCCTCTGGAGTCTGAGGCCTCTCCGCCACTTTCGGGGTAGTCTTACATGCCTGACATTTTTAAATATTTCACCTATCTAAAAAACATTTATCCCAAAGGGTTATGTGTGTTTTTATTCGGCACAAATTCAGCATCGATAATCTGAGACCACTTAGAATGTTATTATTCTATTTTTTGTCAAAATCAACTTTAAACATATGCTATTCAAAAACTTATTTTCAGACATGCTGAGAAAGTGTAAAAAAAAAAAAATCACATTATTGACATTTCTAGGCAAGACTTCAGAGTTCTGACCTTATAGACACAGGGGTTGGCTACACATAGGTGACAGAGACATTCTGAAATGTTATATGGTTTGATTACTAAAGTGTTAGAACTTTAGAGTGACACTCTTTTTCTCAAAGTCAGTGGCCTTCACAATGAATATTGATGAGATAGGTGTCCCCACACCTGTAGTAGTTAGCATACTGTCAATGGCCCATCAGTCTGGAATGTCACTGCACCCCACACCTATCACTTTGGAAAGGCAGTTTGAAACGCAAGAAAAGAAACAACAATAAAATCCTTTTTACAGTTTATTGGTAGATGGAATGAAAAATGAAAACTGGGACCATATAAATATGATGCGGTGCCTATACAGAGTTGACGGAAATAAAATAATTCACTATTATTAACGCTACTGGGATGAGGGCATCATCGACCACGTATCTCTCGTGTATTTCAGTTTATATCTTGCTGAAGTCATTATGTAGAATCATGAAAAAAACACTGACTAAATCCATAGTCTGTCTTCTTTTCAAAACTTCCATTGTCGGAAGTATTAATTTTTTTTAAAATTAGGTTAAATCGGCAAAAAAAAGCAAACCGCATCACATTTCTTTGTTTTACCTGCATCGGAGGCGTATCGTATCGCTTTCAGCTGAAGATCACTATTCACGTTCTAAATAGGCCGGATCTGAAGCAGCAACCTCGTTACTACAGGCACACAGGCTTAGTCCACTGAGCCATGCACACAGGTATGAGAGTCGCTGCTGAAAGTGGCAACATTGGCACAAGGCTTCAGCGGCAGAGACACATGCACGTGCCATTTTGTAGCCGATCAGTGTAAATACCACCGACATGTGCTCTTGTTTATTTCAATTACAATGGGCATATTCACATATTTCTTTACCCAATACTAACTGTCGGGTTATCATGTTATTATCATGCGAATAGCGTGATTTGCAAGTGGGTGGGCGATCAGAGCTGCTTGGAGACGCAGACGCTTAAGTCAGTCACTCTTGTTATTTCTATCCGTATCACGAAGCTGTAAAAATATATTTAGTTTCTACCAATATATATTTGAAAAGTAGACCGTCCAAGGTTTCTGAGGGTGTTTTTTTTAAATGTGTATATGAGGAAAAACTTGCAGTTATTTAAACGGTTTTGCGAAATTTCTGTCATGTCCCACATGCGGGACAGCCGACTCCAGGTTAAGTTAAATGAGGGAAAAAACAAATCTGTTGAGATGAGAGCTTGTTGAAATTTACAATTATATAAAAATAAATATTATAAAGAATGAAAAGAAATACCAACGAATACCTTGAATGGCTGGGGGACAGAGGATCAGCGCTTGCTGGAAGGAATCATTACAGCCAAATTGAGCACTTCCTGTCTGCAGCGGTATCCCAGGATGCATCACACTGGGAGCAGATGGTGCTAAAGCCTGCACAGAAAAATCAGGTGAAGAAAAAGAGATATTGGTCCCAGCTATACAGAAATGTTAGATAAAAACAGTCTCAAAGTCTTAAAACAGCAAGCATGGATGTTAACAGGAATTATGAGGGAAAGGGCCTGGGTGAAGGATGGAAAAAAAAAAAGCCGCAATTACAGCAACAACCCGTAGGTGGCAATATTGTAAAGTCTGTGACAATTCTAGTAAGCCAATGCTGACAAGATGATGCGGGTTTCTTAAGTCAAAAGTTCTGCACATTAATCATGAAATAAATAATTATGAGATAATGGGCATTAACCTATAGCTGATGACACATAAACATAATGGATCATCTGCTCAAGTATCTTTGTCTACTTTGTGTTTATTATTATTATTAGTAATAATAAAATAACAACAATAATAGACTTTTATTGATCTATTGTGGGGAAAAATCTCTGCCTCCCATCTTGCTCTCCATGACACAGACACTAACATAGGAGAGAGCACGCCATGCAGTGAAGGGCAGCCGCCTGCAGCACCCCACATGGAGCTGGGGGTAACATGACTATCCTGCCCAGACAGACAACCTTCTGATCAGCGTCACAGAGGCTTGGCCTGTTGAGCCACATGCTACCCACCTTTTAAACAGATGCTGTGTTAATAGTGCTAATCTAATTAGCTGAAGTCTGAAGAGAGATGGTTTTGCTACAGCAGCGCAACATCGACAACATTCTTTTTGCATGAGATACTCCTGCAGCGGTAGCCGTTTCATAAAATCCACTAACGAGACAAACCTGAATGAAACCCAGATTCAAAGCGCTGAAAAATTTACAGCAAAGCAAAGCTTTACTATGTAGTGTAATCTTTTACTTATTCTCTGCAGTTCCGAATTCAAGTGAATTTCTTTGAAAGCCAATCGTGTACTGAATAAAAGATCTCAGAATGGCTGAAAGGCCCTAGAGAAAATATCCTTGTGTGAATTATGGGAGAGTGCCTCCTCAAAGCAGCACAGAGGGTCTCCCAGATGTGGCATGTTACCACAAGGCGTTAGTGGTGTCACGTGATCTGGAGAGAAGCGACTAACGGTGCCAAAACGCTGGGCACAAAAACACGTTATACCAGCAGAGTAGCTACCTTCTGGTGCTCACGGCGCACCCTCCCAGCCTGCCTACCAGGCACAACGCTTGTTCACACTGCATGGGAAGAGGCTGGTATTCACAGAGCCCAGCAAGCACACGGTCACCCACGAGCATCATCAGAGAGAGCGCTGTTGCAATGGCTCACCTGCGTGTGGACCGCAGCTATCTTGTTAAAGGCCACGGTCAGGTTGGTCGTGCTGCTGGAGCCCACAGGCCTCATGAACGGAGCCTTATTGCGGTTGATGACATCGTAGGTGTTGGAACGACAACAGCATGAGTCCATAATGTGAAAGCATGATTTGACACTATGGGAAGGGAGCAAAGGAATAGCGTGAGTGTCTGCTGAACAGTGAGTGCTGCGTGAGCCACACACCTGCTATCCTGAGCAATGCGAGGCTGCTGTACTGCTGTCAGAGAGCAGAGTGAGCACTACAGGAGCAGGTCAGCTCACATTCCTCATAAGAGCAGCTTATCACGCAGCTTTTAACAAACGCGCTTCTAGAGAGTCTGAGGCCTGACGGAGACACACCACAGGCTGAGTGCATGCCCCCCCTTACTGGTTGCTGTGGGGGAAGTCCAGCAGGTGCTGCATGGTGACGAAGGGGTGGCTCAGAGCCTCAGCAGGAACGATCCTCTTCTCCGCATCTATCAACAGCATCTTCTTCAGGAGGCCGACAAACTCTCTCCTGTCAGCCTTCTCTGCCAACAAGTCACTTCCGTCCAAATTCATCACCAAGTTCACCTGGGGGGGGGGGGGTTAATTGGAAGCCATGAGTCCACGGGGAATGACTCCATGTTCATGCTGCCATTCCAACCCAGTGATTTGCATACATGAACAAACACAGGCACACCTTTGAAAGCTCCTTCTTAGGTGAACGTGACCCAGTGCGTGCAGGACCTGCCTTGGGTTACATGGACAAAGCACAAAGTCTGCTCTTTCTTTAATGTCTTCCTGGTATGACTAATCAAGACAATCTGTTTATTTTATTTTTTTGATTTGCTGCATTTCCCTATTTGAGCAGATAAAGCGAGAAGCCCCCCGACTTCAGCATGACTACAGTCCCGAGCCCAGACCCGGTGCTCCGTGCCACTTACATGCGCCACGTCATCCAAACAGCTGAAGATGTACTTCCTCGCTTCTTTCGACTTCATACCCGTCTCAGTCTCGTGCTCCTCAGTCGTCTGCAGAGAGGGAATGGAGGTTACAAGGGAAGCGGCGCCATCGGTGCAGGGGCAGCATCCATGACGAGCACAAGCACGCTGCGCTCACCTTAAGTCTCCACGAGGCGTACGGGGAGTCCGGCTGCCTGCAGAAGAAGCGGCTCGTTTTCGTGCCCACGTCCAGCAGATGATCAGCCGGCTGGCCTTGCGTCTGAGAGATGTAACGGATCTGCGGAAGTGTAAAGGTGTTTAAAAACTACCCAGTAAAAATAAAGACTTGTTCACGCAGCAGTTTCCCTGATGCTGCTCAGCTTGGAGTCGGAGGGCAGATCACGCTCCTGGGAAAGAATGCCAGAATACAGATGCCAAAACAAATGCTGCAGCCCAGTAGTTCATCATCATTTTCAAATAAAATAACTTAAAACATGAACAATATTTTGCACAATCAATTAGCATCAAAGGAAGGCTGTAATGCGATGAGCTAAAGTATTGCAATGTGATGCTGCAGCAGCATGCAGGGGGCAGCATGGAGGGAGCCTGCAGTGCTGACGTGTGTGACGCTGGAGTGCGAGGAGGGAGGCTTCCATTAGCGCTGGCCTGCCACACAGGGAAGGGCACTGGTGGTAAGCACTTTGGCATGTTGAGACGGCGAGTAATCTCGGCGCCCCGCCCCACTCTGCGCCGCACCATTTCCGGGCCTCCCAGGATTCCTGTCGCATGCTGTGCCATCTAGCTGAGGCCCCACCCGCAGCACACAAACAAGCACAGACAGCAGCAGCAATCGCGGGCTCAAAGCACCTCACCCAGCAAAAATGGACCGGGCCCACTCCCTGCCACGCCCACATGCTGTGCTGCCAGGTCAAGCTACAGCGAGTAGCAGAGACAAGCAGAGGCCCGGCGTCGGACCTACGCGACGAGAGGCTGCTGATGGGACTGCGGGGATGTGAGCCCCCAGATGCTATAAATACATTCTGCTGTGTGGAGTGGAACAGGACCCAGAGCTGGAACGGGGAACAGGAGCAGCCAGCCAACAGAGCTGTTGGGTGACCCCCAACATATCTGCCCTGGGGCCCCGCAGAGAGACTTAAAGAGGCAGCATAGTAAAGGCTTCAAAGAAAGGAACCAATATAGTAATGGTCCAGATTTGTTTGTATACGTACAAACAATCCAGGAGACAGTCCACACACACACACACACACACACACACACACACACAACAATAAGCATATATCTACAAAGAGCAGTCAGTCCTATACTGCTAAAGCGAATGGAGCACTGAATAAAGGCAGGGCCAGTGAGCGGAGGCAGGGCTGCAAGCCTCCTGCTGCCACTGGAGATAATTGGGTGTGAAAGATACCAACAATTGATTCATTTTAGTTTAATATCGTCGATACCGATAACCGGAAAACCTCTCAGGCACCTCCTGCTGAGCAGGGGCTGGGAGTCCGCAAGCACAGATTAGTAGAATGATGTTACGTCGTTTTTTTTTTTTATTTGGTGGAAAAATAAAGATTGATCTGCGGGCCAGGATTATTAATGAATTAAAAACACGTCACGGGATGGAAGCTTGAGACCTCAATTTTCCATCTGTCCCGTATTTTTTCAGATTGGATGTGGCTACTCTACTTCTAAGAGGTAGAGCCAACAAAATGCTTTGCCATCTACCATGGAAATCGATTGATTGTCTGATGTGATCTTTTCCATTATTTCTGTAGTTATGTCTTTAGCTCTGGACTGTTGCCATCTTTGAATATTGAATATATGAATCTTGATTTTTTACAAAATTTCAGCTGACACCAATATACGGTGCACCTCCAATAGGTGCCCAGCGAGATGTGCAGCTGTCATACCATGGGGG
>JAODKF010000009.1:22146460-22190147 GCA_026779585.1 Mormyrus proboscirostris
ATGGGAACTGGCCTGCCAAGAAGCCCCCCCCACCAGCACCCACCCACCCACACACACACACACACACACACAACAGCTTGGATTGACCAGGAAGACCCACAGGCCCCATACCTGTAAGAAGCTTAATGACACTCACCAACAGCAAAATGCTCTATAAATACACTTTACATACGCGCTTCTCATCACATGGTGACTATATTAATCACACTAGATGGCTAACAGATCACATTACACTCCGAATTCTTGACACAAGGCAGAAGCTTAGCAGCAGCTAATCAATAGCAGTAGGCAGAGCTGATCTACTACATAGTCCATACTCCAGCTGACGGATTGTTGTTCTCAGCACAAAACCAAGCACGATGGCTACTTGGCAAAGAAGCAAAGCCTGACTTTCATGACTGCCCAAACTCAGTCGTGTGTCTAGGCACTGGAGTCCACGGCTGCAGGCTAAAAACATTACCATCGCTGAAGTCACAGCCATTTAGTAGATCTGACTGGGTGTCATCACAATCCTACCACTAACCTAAGGTGTTAATGTCAGGAAATCTCCCTGCGCTGCTGAATAGGCACATTCGACAGGCACATGCAGAGTGCCAGCAATAAAATGCACCTGGTTTTCTCTGCACCCTGGTACAAATTGGTAACATGGCTTATTCCCCAAAAGTGGAGCACTTGCAGAAGGGTCACCCCACACAGGCTGGACTGCATCAAAACACATTAACCTCAGCCACAGCGGACTGAACTGGGTCCAGAGGGGAAAGTCCACATAGTTCAAACAAACTTTAAGGCAAAATTTAACTGAGAAACAAAAAAGGGGTGCGCTAGATTTATAACAAGACAAAAGAGGCGCATCACAGAAAAACGAAATGTGGCACAATTGTTTTATCTTGATTATTCTGTTTTGAAAATGGTAGGTACCCCAAAATTGTAATTGAGATTAAAATCCAATTAACTACTTAAGAACCAGTGTGCCTTTAATGATGCATTTGCTGCTTTAATCCAATCACCTATGACGCCAGAGACATGCCTTTTCACCACAACACTAGCGGTGCTAATGGCAGACTGCTGATCCAAGGGCCTACACTAAATGCGAGGCACAGACGTTCTACCATTTCAAACAGATCTCACCTTCAGAACGTGCACTGGACCCTTTTTTCTCATGCAGTTGATAACCTCGCTACAGAAGTCAAAGATTAGCCAAGCTAACACACTTTTCATTGTACAGCGTATAATAAATAAGAAAAGTAACTCCCTCAGGTGTTTGGAAGAGGTAAGTATAGGTGGTAAAAAAGTCCTATTCACTTGTTTAGTAGTTTATTTAACAAAGGCATGAGAAATATTACTCTAGACAGCAGCTGAGCACTTCTCCCCAGGATGAAGACTGGCCTTAATTACAGTAAGTCTGGCTTAATTACAGGCAGGAAACTCTAAAAAGCTGCAGAGAACAATTCTGAGATACAGGAAGTAGGAAAAATGCCACTTCCTGACAAACACAGCATTTACAAGAAGTGATGGTGAAGCGAGGACAGCTGGAATCCCCACAAGCAAAGGCCAGAAGAGCAGAGCAGCTACAGAGGCTAACAAGCTGAAGACACAGAGCTCTGCTGATACGCCGGTCATTCAGAGCATTTCATAAGCCAGATCGGAAGCAGGTCCATGCCCACGCCTCTTTCCCCAGGCAACAGGGTAAGGAGCAAGAGAGGTACGTTTGCAGGTGGCTGGCCTTGCAACCCTCGAGAGACATGTGACCCAGCAACGCCACTGGTACAGCCAAATGTATCACCCCTCTTGGTTGCAGACAAGGCATAAAATACTTTAAAAGGAAATAGGTGAGTATAGAAGTGGCCATTCAATCAAAGAATTTTCCATTTGCCAGTCAAGAAATATGCAAGACATAATAAAGGAGACCCTGCTGCTATAAACATATCAGCTTTGCTGACCAGTTATACAAGACACCTGGGTGTGACTCTGATCCTTAGCAGACATTTGGCTGCACCGCACGTACTAAAATCTGCAGGTCATTACTCAGAACTTAGTCAGCCTAACATGTTAACTGTTCATGGCATGAAAGGCATTTCAATGGTTAAAAAAATAATCCATTATTCTCATCTTTTGGCACATTCCTACTGAAGATCTAATAAACAGAAAAGCAAAGCCTAAGAATGGCAGGAAAATATTTTTGTCTGACTTATTGCAAACGATTAGCATAACAGATGCTTAGCTTGCATCAAGCCTCATTTCCTGCTGACCATACACCTTATCAAAAATAAGTCTTGTCTGAAAACTGCTCTCAGATAGCACCTTTTTCTAAAAGTGCTCTAAACCTCATGAGGATAAACACTGAATGTCTCAACATTTCCACAGTGGATAGAATAATTATGTAGGTACACAGATACAATTTAAAAAAATAAATGAGAAAAAAAAAAAAAACGTAAGCAGAACAATTGCCCAAAATCAATCAAACCATAAACTACATCTTAAAATACCATGTGAGGGACAAGCACCCTGTAAGGCATTTTCCCCTACTTTTGTCCTATGATTCCTAGGGTAGGCTCCAAGTTCACAGAGATCCACGCACTAGATTACTGGTATGGAAGACAGATGAGTATAGATAGGATAGATGAGTATATGCTTTTGACCATAAGTGGTGTTATTCAAATGATTCAGAACCTTCTGGACAAAACAGTATGTGACATTATAAATGCTATTTGGGTAAAAGGAAGTTTATATCAAAGAAAAGTGATCAAACTCAGAACTGCAATAGTGGTGAAAAGCCAGAGAGAAAATTACACTGTACAATTAGAGATGTGACTAAAGCAGGAATGAATACGGGAGGCGTCCGCAGCAAACACAAACTACAAACCCACCTGTAATACCGTGACTGCAGGTACGTGGAGCACACAGCTTTGGAGACATGACTGGCTGAGCCAAAGTCTATGACCTTCACCCTGTAGGGCTGACGCACCGGGTCTACCAGCATGATGTTCTCTGGCTTCAGGTCGGCATGGATGAGGCCCAGAGCTTTCAGCTTCTTCAGGGCTGTGGCCACCTGCTGCAATATGGGCCGGATGACTTTCAATGGCAATGGGCTGAACTTGTTCTGCTTCAAGAAGTCATACAGGTTCTGCTCCAGCATCTCAAACACCAGGCAGGTGTGGCTGCGGTGCTGGAAGCACTCGTAGGCGCGCACCAGGTTGTGTTCATCAGCATTTTCACTGCTCAGCCGTGCTAAGATGCCCACCTCGATCTGACCCTGGCGTGCATATGACGGGTGGTTCTTCAGGATCTTCACAGCTACGACCTCACCTGTGCCACGTTTCCAGCATTTGACCACCTGCCCAAAAGTGCCCCGGCCCAGGAAGTCCAGCACCTCATAGGTGTTCTTCATGGAGCACAAAACCTCATGCTGAACCAGCTGGTAATCCCCTTCACTACCCCCAGGCCCAGCCCCTCCCCCACCAGGCTTGGGCCCACCCCCTGCTGCTGGGTTCCCCACATTCGTTTGCAACATCGCAGGCAACATGGACAGATCCTCCACTATCTGCATGGCGCTTCGGCGGCTCTCCAAGTCTTCGCTCTTACGTTTCAGCCCACATCGCTGGGCTTTCTCTGTCAAGTTCAAACCTTCGTCGCTGTCCTCCTCCTGCTGCTCTTTCCGTTCGTCGCAGTTTGTCCGGCCACTGCTGCTGCTGTCGCCTATGCCTCTCTGGCCAGCGGTGCCCCCGTCCCGTCCACTCAACCTCCCTGCTGTTCCACCACACCCCACACCCTCCTGCTGTGCCCCCTTGCACTGCGAGGTGAGCCCGTCTCCTTTGTCCTGCTCGCCTCTCACGTCACTCAAGGCTTGCAATGAAAAGTTCCGCCCAGCCGCCGAGTGTTTTCTCTGAAATGAAGGAACGATATTCGTAGAGTGCGCAACGCCGAAGGATCTACCATTCAAATAGGTCCGTGGGTTGGCTCTCTCATGGTAAACACAGCTGCTGGGCTCTACTTTAAGTTTCTTCACACTACAAAAGGCACTTGTCTGGGTTTGATAAACATGTGGTTGGTAGACCAAGACTTGTGAGGCCATACCTGTGGAAGAGAAATGGATAAATCAGCACAGTAAGAGATGGTTCAAAAAGTCCATCACACAGACAGAATCATCAAGACATATGTTCATCATATCCTGTTCAACTTACTATCAAGCCAATACATTCTCTATGTTGGTGTAAGATTAACATTTGCAAGTTCTGTGCTTATATGTCATCGTATTAAAGAACTGCAAATAGCTAACAACGTTAATGTTGATGTGAAGCATAAATACATTTTAAGAAAGGAAATTTAACATCTGCATAACTGAATTCGGCAAAGTAAAATACACAACTTAACATCTAATTTAAAACAGGTCACTTGCATTCAAACATAGCAGCATATCTGGCAATGAACAGGCTTAACCTCAGCTTGGTGGCACAGCTGCTGAAGTACGTGGCGCTGAAAGAAGGTGTCATTCTAGTTATTTATAAATGCCACACTGCAAAAATGAGAAGAAATGTTTCTGCTTGGGGCCAAGTCTTCACACTCATGAAGCTAAAATGCAGCATGTTGCTGTACAATGGATTAAGACAATGCTGTCAGTTTACCATTAAGCACATTGCAAGTGTTTTATAGATACCCATTATAAAGACGAAACCAAGACAATTTTCCAGGTCCATAAAAACGTCAAGCAAAAATTACTGTTTAGGATTCACAAACAATGACAGAGAGGCAACCACACTGAAGTCAACAACGGCTGCATCTGAAACCTGAAAGCTAACTTGATACCCAGCTTTACATGCCGAGTATAATGTATACAGCATTTTTACACCCTTCAATTGTTCTCCGGAGAGGCTGATTAAAAGGAACTGAAATCTGAAAATTGTTTTATATTTTAATGTACACAGACAGGCAGATAATTTGACATTTTTATAAGAGCACATGCAAAAAAAAAAGCACAGCCCTAATTTCAATAAATTTACTAGATGCTTTAATGGGCAAACCCAGAGTAAGCTTCTGAAATGCAGCTTTCCAATGTTGTACTGGAAAAGTACTGGAAGCAAAGTTTCTTTTTTTCGCCTATACAACCTTGCTCATTTTGTAATATTTGCTTGGGAGATTGCATAAGCTAGCAACAAATTTCAGCAACACTCTTGCTGTTGACACATCATATACTAAGATAAGACCATTAGCCAGTTTTCAGCAGTGACGACAAACTAATGTAAGGCACGACAGACATTCGCTCACCAATTTGGAGCAAAAGAGGCCGAAGACCTCATATGACAGTGCTTCATTCAATTCGCATACTGTAAATCTGAACAGCATGAGAGTCTATTTACTGGGACACAGTCACACAACGAAAAGTGATGTGCCCAACATCCAGGGCAGGTAAAGAATGACTAACATCCATCTTCAAAAGGTTTGCATGACCTTTTATAGTTGGTTTCCTAGCAGCACCTTTTGGGTCTCTAGGCAACTGATGCATCAACTGAATGTTACTCAGTAAAGAGAAAGTTTGGAGGCACACTGCGTCACCTACAGCCACAGCAGCAACCCTGAACGCTAGGGTCCTCTCAAATTACACACTGAAAGACCTTTTAGCCAATTTTCCCAGTTCGAAGGAGAAAAAAAAAAAAGAGCCCAAAACCTGGGGTTATGCAGCCCAGCCAAGAGGCAAGAAGCACAACACTCTGTTCTGCCTCAGGCTCTGAAACCACACCTTGCTTCATTTACCCACTCAAAGCTCTGGCACACTGACACTACCTAGACTGCTTAAGCACTATTGGTGCCGTCGACCCAGTTCTCTATAGGGGTCCCAGCAGTCGCATCATCTCACAGGCCAGCTGCCATTTCAGCTGCAATCAAACAGAGCCCAGGATGGGCAGGCAGCACAAAAGAAAAAAAGAAAAGAGAGACGTGCCTCACCCAACTGCCTCTTCTGTATTTTCTATTTCCCCTGCACTCAAACCCAAGTGGTCAGTAATACCATTACCAAAGCCAGGGCAAAAATAGCTTTAAAATCATAGGTTACTGCCCAGTACTATAATTAGCCAGTAGCAGTGAAACAACACCCTGCTTAAAGAGTTGCTGTTAAGGACAGCAAAGTCAAACAGCAAACATTACACTAGGTGTCAGCCTACCTTTTGTTTTTCATTTTGCTCTCTTTCCACCATCTTGGTCAGGCCCAGATCCAAGTCGATGCTCAAGCCCACACCATGGCAATCTTTTTTTTTTTTTTTTTTAAATCATAGGTTATGCAAAAAAAAAAAAAGAAAAAAAAAAAAAGGATGACAGGCTGTGTCTGCCTGCCTGCCTCCGTCACACCGCTCCAGGGAGCAGGCTACAAGTGCACTGCTCAACAGGCAGCCCACGAGCTTCCCCTTTGCACGACTGCCTCTGCAGCTCACAACCTCCCCAGCTGCTGAAAACCCCAACACCCTCCCCCACACAGCACAGGCACACATGCGAAGACGCACAACTTAACCACAGCAAAACACATCCAAAAGCCAAATGTCAACTCCGTCATGACTATCAAAGTCCAACAGGTGGCAGTCACACTTTCCAGCACAAACTAGAGAACAAAGGGAATGTGGTTTTGACAAGCATGTCCTACTAACTTTCCCAATAGTGCCTGGCTTTGGGGTTTTTTTTGTATATCAAGTCACACAGGGACAGCTCATAACACATGCCCAGACTGGTGAAAAGGTGTGTAGCAGCAGACTGATATCACGCAAATGACTGCAAGTCAGAACTTCACACCATGCTCTAAGTTTTTTAACTAAGCCAGCAAGTGTCTAGGATGAAAGGGAATTTTCTGGAATACAGATTAGCTATATTCCAGAAAATATTAATCTAACTGGGAAATTCTATAGTTTACTCTAAGTTCCTTAAAATATGCAACATGCTTGAAGATCACTGAAGGTTCTACACTAGAATTCCAATTTTTGAACACAGTAAAAGTATGAATGTAACTCATAACTCACAAGTTAAATACTATTTATGGAGTACAAAATTTGCACAAATAGCTACCATTAAAATATGTTTAAATGAAAAGTCTTACATGCATTTATTTAATAATGTGAAGGACAACTTCTCTTTTCAGGATCTAACACTGTCACTGTAAGAGGAAAAAAAAAGCTGTCCTGGGACGGGTTTTGCCAGTTACTTCTGACTTGTAAAAGACGGTCTGGGAACTAGAACATCAGCAACTGCTGAAGCACGCAGACAAGACTGTCAGACGGTCCTCATCATCTGTGGAACTTAGTCTTGCTTCAGGTCCCCCAGGAAAGACATGACTATTTTATTTCCCAAGCTTAACAGACTATTTTTTAAACAGCAATTACACACAGTGACATAATGTTGAAACACATAAGGTATCAGAGGGTGGGGCAAATTTGTACTGACCTGGCCACAACAGTATATCTGAAGTCGACCCAGGTAAATACCAGTTCCAGCATAGCACAAATTTATATTAGTGCGTGGCTCTGACGGTTGTGCCCATGACTGGAGGGCTGTCAGTTCGAATTGTATGGTTAGTGAAGTGATTTCACCGTTGGGCCCTTTAGCAAGGCCAGAGACTGGTTGACCCTGCTTTGGATTAAAGCATATGCCAAAAAAATGTCATTAAATAATGTAAAATATGCAAATGCGTCAGTGTTGAGGCCTACAGTTTTTCCAGAGAGAATGTTATAGAAATCAGCTAGTACCAGGGCTCAAACTGCATTTCTGGAGACCGTGCCATTAAATTTTATAATTAGGCGCAACAGTGCAACTTCCCATTTTTAAGAACCATCATTGTATATCACGTAAAACACCAGAAGGGAGTGAGGATAGGTGTGTAAGGCTGGGTAATGAGAATTAGTTTCCAAATTAGAAATGTTCTAAATATTTAACAACTGAGAATTCACTAAGACATCAGAATTACAGTTCCACTTATCTATTCCTATATGTGCATTTTTCATCATCTATGTAAGGGTTAATGCACCTCCACTTACTTGTTTGTACTTGAAATTATTTTCACATTTTTGAACTATCAATGCATTTATCAGCAGAACAACTTTTCAAGCTTAGGCAGTATAATGGCACACCACAGCACACCATGGTATTTCCTTTTGGCAAAAGAAGTAATTTGGGGGATTTCAAAATACTGGAAGAGTGGGGCTTTTAAAAATGCAGCCAAAATACCATATACCTAACTGTGATGCCTGGACAGTAACAAAAATTGGATTTTGCCTACTACTATTAAATATTTTGGTTATATATGACCAAAGCCACAATCTTTAACTGAAAATTTCTCTGTAAGCCAGTTTTAAGTGTTAAACTCAGGGCTACAGAGAGAAAGTATGTGTAGGTATACATGTATGTATAGGTATATATATATGTATGTGTGACTGTGTCTATACACACACCCATTCTAGTTCAACCACTGTTTCATTAATTTAGCTTTATGTATCTCCTGGTATTAAGCTGCGTTATGGATATAACCAGACTTATTTACAGCATACTAAAACCAGACTCACATCCAATCCAGTTTCGGCAGATTAAACAGAAATGTGAGGTATTACTGACATCAGTTGCAAACTGACATTCAAGATTCTGAGTGTGGTTGTTAACTTCAACTATTTTACTGACACAGTGTTTTTAACAAAATATGGAAATGGCACAAGCCTAACTGTTTCAAAGTAACTTTGGGCGCTTTTATACTGCACCAGGTATCATACTATTGGTACTTCGATAAAGTATTAAAGAAAATAAACCAAGCCATTTATAAGACAAAAATGACTTTCAAAACAGCATATGTGTGTATCAAATGAGCAGGCCAACTATCAGGGTCAAGTTGTAGCACAACCTGAACCATTCAACGCATTACCTCATCGTGACAGCAGAGAACTCAGCTGCACCCAGATGGGCGGTAAACTTCATACCACATGCAACATGTGCCACACAATATTCCAAGTCCAGCTTGGGCTTCATGGAAATGACCAGATAAGCCATAAGACTTCATGTAACATTCAACAGCAGCAGCGAGGAACAGAATGTACTTCAATGGTAAGGCACAAACGATCCAATGTGGCAACAGTAAAGTTCAACAACAAGGAAGATGTACAAGGCCTAGTAGAGTACAAGTACAGCAGTATGATCCCGTATCAGTGTCTGCAGCTTGTGAGGAATCTCCATTAATACTGGGTTACGCACTTTACTATTTATGTGCCTTGATGGCTAGTAGTTAAAGGACTTCCATTTTCTAGGCCTTTACAAGTGTGCGCATTGAGAAACACAGAAACCTCTGGAGGAGCAGACTGGCCACTTTACCTTTAAGATAAAACTGAATGAAACAGTCACCCAGCCTGACATCACTTTCAAGTGACCAGATCACAAAATCTTGCTAAACTGATTAACTCAATAGCAGTGTAATTGACATTTTACTCATTGAGTACAAAAACAGCAAACTTACCTAGATCTACCACCCTCTACTGGCCCAGAAAAAAATTCTAGTCATTCTTACAGGCCAGCTAAAATCAGATTACATTTACTTATTTATATGGCAAATTGCTTTTAAACATCACTACACAGTGGTTAACGGGGGGGGGGGACACAGGAAGTCAGTGGAATACAATTATTCCAAAAAAAAGTCAGCTGGTTGCAGTTCACTGCACTTTTCAGTTCTCTTTTCAGGAGTTTATGAAAGTAACTTCAAGCTGCACAAACTCCAAAGAAATTCCAGTAGTGTACTGCATTATCAATACATGTATAGGCCAGTAGATTCTGCCACTGTTGTTTTTAAGAGTGCTACATCTCCAAGATAAGCCAGATAAAGTGGGATTTCCGTAAACTGCATCACAGCATAAAGCCATTCTGAATGGGTGGACCCCTTTCTGATCCCCAAACATTAGCTGGGAAGCTTGTATTATGCAATGGAAATGAAACATTTCCTGTTCAGGAAGTAGTCTGCTGGCCCCATTTTTGCTTTCTTAAAAATAATGCATGATGGGTGAAAGCATACGGAAGGGTTAGGATCTTAACATGCTGAGACAGTGTGACTGCTGGCAGACAGATGTACCCAGCTGCATTATCTCAATTTATGAAGCAGCAGCAGCAACCATATGCTGCAAGCATTAATGGACCTGAACAGGCCTGTCATCACCAGCAAGACACAGCTGCCAGCAGCCCTGCACTAAACAAGATGACTACCTGAGTAGCACCGACAGCACTGGGCAGCATCAATGAAGGTCATCAGGAATGCACAGCTAAAAGCACCAGAGAATTTCATAAATGAGAAAGAACTGACTATAACTCAGAAGTCACACATCTTATATAACCTTCAAAAGGGGATTTGGTTACATGAATAAATCACCCCTATTTGTGACTACAAGTTCCCCAGCATTCCTAGGAATGGAAAAGCCAAACAAAAAATCTTAAGAGCTCCATCTTGAGATAATTACAATAGCCAAGTTAAGAATTACAAGCCAAAAAACCTGCATAAACTTTCTACCCCTAGAGAGGAAAAGTAATATTAACTTAGTAGTGCTTAATATTAAAGATTACTCGATCTGAAATTGACCCACACTATGGCAAAGTGTAAAATGAATCACTTTCCAGTTCCAGATGTAGCTGATGGAGTGTGTTAAGACACACACACTTTATTCACTGCAAACACTAAATTTTCAGTCATGAGGATGGTCAACTAACTCAAATACTCCAGGACTGCAGAAAATGGTCTATAATGGGCCTTCATGCCTGATATTACACCACATAAGTGTTAGAAAGCAATCAAGCAGGTCCCAGTCACATGGACACAGAATTGAGACAGTTATCAGTGCGTACGTATATGTCGATTTTTTCCAATCAAATCTACATTTTCCTTATGTTTAATGGTACACACATATTGTCATTCTTAAGAGGTAAAGACTAAAACTAACATTCTACATAAATAGAGGTGAGAAAGATTTTGCACCACTCTGAGTAATCTGAACAATCTTAGACTTGCATTAAAAGGTCCAAATCTCATAATCCAAAAGCTACTGATAAACACAACCATCTACACCACAGACCAGCTGGTTGCTTTTCAGGAACACAGGGTTGGGTGTCAGGTAAAGAATTTTGAAAAAATCTCTCTGAAGAGGCAATAGGACAAGACTACAGAACTTACAGTGCATACTGTGCTACAGCATATTAGTGCCTTTATGTTTGAGTGCTTTTAATTCAACTGAAGACGGTGACTCAAATCCTCTGTACATTTCATTAAAAGCATGTGGCCCCCACCCCAAGTCTACGCTATGCATAAAATTGTAAAATTAAAATTCCAATGTAGCACCAATAGCAATTTATCATGATTTTTATATCATACCCAATATATTTTATATACAATATATTTTACTTTCATAAAACATTCTGCAGTTCTCAAATCTGGTGAACATGGGTGAAATGTTAGTGGGGGGTTTCAACTGGTCTCATCTTACAACAACTGCTATTTAATTATCCACATGCTAATTTACTTCAAGCTCATACTATTCAACTAGTAACCAGAGACTGATTAAACATAAGCGACCCTGCCTTTGGGCTATATTCCCAGATGGCAGGCGCATCACCATGTGACTTTAATTTGACTTCCTTGGCCAATAAATAAGTTCATTCTTCTGAAACAGTAGCAGCCAATGCATTTCCTGCATTAGCCATGGGGTGGAATTTGGTGGCGACTGCTTAAGTGACAGAAGCAAGAGGAGGGAAGGGGTAATGTCCATTTCCAATATATAATACATACTTGGACTTATATGGTACAGAAACAAAGCTCACATCAGTCATGTTTATCCAGTTTAAAAAAAAAAAAAAAAACATAAAATGAACAGCGGAAATCCTCAAAATTGCTACATTTTATCTGAGCTACAATATCATTAGTCTACAAACTTTCCCCGAGAATTCTAGCTTCTTTCTGTACGTAAGTACCACATATTAACGGAACCCATATCTGTACAGTCGCATAAAGTAAAAAAGCAGAAATTTTCACAAATGACTCTCCAAAGTGAACTGGCTTCAACTGTGGACGTTGGAGCTGCATATTGGGAGGACTGGGCGCCCAGCTAGATGACAGGAGAGCCCTGCTCTAATACAAGTATGCTTACTTGTAAATTGTAGTCGTATCCTGACTTCCGACGCTGAAACGACAACAGGGAGGCTATCTGGTTTAACAAAACGTGGGTAACAATGTAGCCAAATCGAAGACGTGTGCGACAAGAGTAAGGACAGGAGATAGGGCCGAATGGTTAAGCGGGCAGAGGCCGGGCGAGACGGCAATAAACAGCATAACATAGCGCAGTGTTAGCCACGGCGGCAAGAGAATTAAAACGAAAAACAGGCAGATAAATCAACTCTGGCTACAACCAGCTAGTTAACGTGTACCGTAATCTTGTGGAAAATAATAATTACTTTCGTTGACTGTTTTTGTAAACGGTAAACAAAGGCGTCGTGATGGGCGTAGATAAAAAAGGGCATGGTAGCTCGCTAGCCATTTAGCCTGGCCGAAAATAGTCCTGTGTTGACAACGCAGTTACGTAGCGCTGGTTAAGGTGTTGGTAGCATTTGGTAAAGAACTGGCAGCAGAGTATGGCTGTTCTGTTGGAAAATTATATGAAAGACAGCTGAACATCACTACGTGGGTACAAACGGCTAGTCGTTAACCTGTTTTCTATCAAGCTAAAGGCAACAGTTATTTAAAGCAAACCAACCCCCCCACACTTCGGATACCACACAATGAACTATAAAAGTATTAGTTTCATACCTAAAAGGAGTAAAACTTAACATATTACATTTAATGCCCGAGCTTATTGACATATCGTTAGTTCAGTGTGATCTAAGCATACTGCGCACTTGCCGCTTACCTGTAATGAGATACCGCCAACTACGTAGATATATCTTTAAATATGGAAAACTCACCTTCACAGAGTGTAACAACTGATAAAATCCAGGACTTCTCCGGACATGTTATGGAGTTATAACGCACCCATAGCATGCTCAGTCTGCCTGCGCTGCTGCCATCTTGTCCTGGACGACAGGAGGGGAGACCTCGCGCTCGTCAAAACCACCATCGCCCACATTTCAAACTCCGAATAACTCTCGCAGAAATGCATCTACTCGAACAAAACCGAGTTCGTTATGTACCTAACGACTTTTGCTTTCATAAAAAATAGTTTTACTCTTGGCTGGAAGGGCAGTAAAGCCCATTTTTCAAAGTTGAAAAGGGACAAACGTCCCCGACTCCCCGCCGTTCTTCTGGCTGTAACTGTCTCTCACTCTAACATGTCTCTCTCGCTCTGCGCAGCGCGTGGAATGTTTGGGTGTTTGTCAGACCAGAAAAATCCATCGCCGAGTTCAGGCTTACTGCACGTAGCTACCGTAATATTCTAGTCCAAAAATTTATAGCGCACAAAAACCACATGACAGAGCCGTGGCATGCGTATCTATAGACCAATTTCTTCATGCGTTTAATAAAAACCAGAATTATTCAGGGAATTAACAAATTAAGTATGTATTAGTGTGTATTTAAATAAATGCATGTAGTTCCTGTCATTTCTTTCTTTTATTACGGTAATCGACCATTGCAACATTCCACATGCAATACAGCGTTTCTTCATTTATTCCAAACTGCAGAATTTTAATATTTGATATTACATCACACGAAGACGTGACTATAACAACGTTGTAACTTTTAAACGTATAAATAATGAACATTGGCATTAAAACAAGAAAAAAAACTCAGACATGACTGTATATGACGTTTTCTAATATCACACTTTTATAAGAGACACGGTGAAATGAATAGACGTATTTTTCAAACAGGGTTTAAGTACACAAATTGTGGCATGCAAAGACATTGTTATAGACCTTTTCTCTTTAGCCAGTTATTCACATTGGCCTACAATATGAACATAATAATTGCTATGTATTCAGTTTTACCTTTATTATATCACTGATATGCAGTGCATGATTGATTCATTCACTTTCTTGAAAACTGCAGTATTTGTCATACAACACGATGTTTAGTTATATATACTAAACTAAGCGTTTCAAACTGTTTGTTGGCAAATAAATACATAGCAAAAGTTCATTTTTTTATATTTTTGTGAATGATTTTATTTAATCTGAAATGTATGTTATGGTTAGGTCGATGTTTTCCAGACATTTCTTGATATTTTTCTAAAGCGTTTTCATGCGCTGATATTTACCCCGAAGCAGGGGCGTCGGAGGTGCACGAATACGCTTGCAGAGTAGGGAGGCCTTATACTTTGCAGAGCGCTTTTAAAACGGGAAATTGTACGCAAAATCATGCGTAAAATTGGGTGGGGTGACATTTTCTTAAGTGGAGGGGCACACTTGGTATTCCCCTGTCCCGAAGAATGACACAAGAAAATAAAAAAGGAATACAACTGTATGTCGAAATATGACGGTGAAATCATATTATTATTTATTAAACAATCATTATAATGCCATTTAAAAGTATCGTCACGTGTTAGCTTATTGGTAAGATTTTGTTTAAATATACTTCATCGCTATATTTCTTGCGGGGAAGAATGTAAAACACAATAGTTGTGTATTCCTGCTGATATGTATTTGAATAGTTGTATCGATATGCAAGTTGCCAAGGAAACTGCCTCCATTTTTCAAAAAATCCTGCGATGTAAGAAGTCACATTGTCCTCATGGGTCTTCATTAGACATTCGGAGTGCACGACGAAAACTATCAAAATGAGTAACACTGACAAATACGGATGGTTGCAGCCTTTTAAAGGAATCGTGTCCCTAAGTTTGGCTGTATGTGTCATAAGGTAAAGGTTTCCTATCTGTAAATTCTGTAGCTCCTGAATTACATAATCCCCGCAATGTTTTGTCGCTCAAATGATATAACACCATTTGTGTCAATGGAAAACCAATATATATATAACACAAAGTATTACTTTGAATATTATACTGAATATATTTTAAGGACCATTATAATACAATTACATTTATACAGATAATATCTACAACCAATAGAAATATTACTCCCATCTGTTAGCAACAATGTTTAGCTGTTCAGAGAAACCACTTGCTCCCATAGCAACTATAAAACTCCAGCAAAGAATCCTTTGTTTAGCTGGTAGATACCCAAAATATGCACAATAAGACAGTCATGTAAAATGGAAAATTACCTCAAGCTGCTACAGGATGGTTACTGAGGTCTGTACAAATGAGCTCGCCTAAGCATGACCAAAACTCCAATGTCATTTCAGATATCTCTGTTAAGAATAGCATACATAAATAGGAAGGAGTATAATAACATGCACAAACTTCATGTGGGTTTCACAGAGCTATTGGACCTGGGAAGTAGCTGCTTTGCCTTCATCCTATTGTATGCATGTATGTCATTTCTGTATATAAAACAGTAGCCCAGCCTGGGTGTGGGCATGTCACACCAAAATGTACACAAGTGAATATATGTGATCTTACATCTCAATGATTATTACCATCAGTCAATGAAGCTTATATTGATATTCATCAAATATAAAATATCTCCTTGTAAAAACTCTTCAGAGATCAATAATGAGGGTATAAGTCAAATAATAAATTAATAAATAACAAACATAAATTTTATAAAAGCAGTGCTAGAATTCCTGAGGTATGAAAATATAAATTAAGTTTCAGTAAATTCGGTCGGAAAACAATGGAAAACCTATGTTTGACATGCCAGGTATTATATACACCAAGCCCTGTGTGTCAACTGGTAAGATATGCCATGCTGAACTAACAAAACAACACACCAGTATCTGAATGAAATACAGGGTAAATTAGCCATGTCATCCATTGGATTCTGATTTTTAAGAGTCTTAAAAGGCAGGGCAGGAATTACACATCACCAACTGGTGAAACATAGCTGGCCAAATGGCCTTTTGCTACTGACATTTTCTAATGTTGCGCTTTTGGTAGGAGACATTGGCAGCTGTTTACCATGTTTTGCTAACACTTGTTTTTCAAACATGCTTTAAGAATACAAAGGGCTGCATTAAAGACATTGTAAAACGAAGAGATCTTACTCATCAGAGAGTAATTTTGCAGTATTCCAGCCAATATAACAAATACAAAACACAAAGCAACAGAGACAGTTTATCTATCCATCCATAAATGTGTGATGGATTAATTCATTCTACAGAAGATTAAATTAGTGCATGAATGTCAGAATCATATTATAGGTAACATCATACAATATGTGGCCCTGTACTGCATAAATGGTTACAGAAGATAGGTTCATGGAGTATGTTGAATAAACCAGGCATTAAATCATCCAAATACAATGCTGTCAGAAAGTCTTAGGAAGCTTGCTTAATTCAGTAAAAAAAATCATAAAATTTGCTTGTCAATGGGCTTTTGTTATGAAGCCAATAAATTTGTAATATTGTTACAGAATTAAGCCTCCCGAGACTTTCAGTGAGCACTGTATCGTTACTTTATTGCAATATTGTAGCTTAGAAGAACAGTAATTTATGTTCCAGCCCCAGATCATGCTGTGTTTTCTTATTGTTTTAAATTCTGAGATCATCCTTAAACAAGACTATTTTCATTAGCTATGTGTGGTGATTGTTTTATTATTTATAGCCAGACCCTTCAAAAGAGAAAAAAAAACCTAGAATACATAGTACTACCCATGAATTAATTGTCTAAATGGTACATGAAATATTATTTTTTTATTCCAAGTACTGCCCTTACTTCACAAATATACAAGAATAACAAAGAATGCTCTTCTCTGTTCCACCAAACAGAGAACGGCTATCTGCTGCTAAGTTTACCCTCACTTAGAACAGTCATGGTACATGCATCAGCAGACAGCCTGGAAGCACAAGGCTAACAAAAGAAAGAAAAAACACAGGGTGTCATAGACATCACGTGCTGGGTGTAGCCAACTGGGGAACATCAGCAATCTAATCCTGCAGGCAACTGTTGAGAATGAACAGCTGAGAATAAACAGGCCTGGATTCACATGGATGTCAGGTGTAAACCAGTTCTACTTCAATACCTAAAATGCCTTTAGCCTTTTGACCTACAATATCAGAAAATGGACTTTATATAGCAATTGTTGTTTAATATTCATACATTCATACCATCCATGTTTCAGTAACATCAAGCATAGTTACAATAGTAGAATAGTTGCTGCTGCAATAAAAATATTACCAGACTGCAAATAAACACCTTTTTGAAATTTTAATGTAAATTTAAATAGCTTAATTTAGAGTCTACCTGTTCCAAAATTCTGTTGCTTTAAACATTTTATTTTACATGTCGTGGTATTGACTATGGTTTATTCCTGTGCATTTCTGTAGTGTGAAAAGACAGTTGCATCTCTATTTGAATAGCATATACACTCATTCGCAAGGCAGCTGTGTCTACTGACCATACTGCAATGACATAACCGGCTGTGTAGGAGTATCTTCCCGGGAAGAGGACACTTCACACCAACATCCAGTTACGATTATGGCTATTACACGTGTGGTGGAGCCTACACGCGTAAAGCACCCGTCACACCTGTTGCCATCAATCAGTTGGCAAATGAAAATTTCTATGCGCGAGTGACAACGCTCTTATTAGTTTCCTTTGTAGCACGTGTCTAAATTACTCACTCTGTGATCCTTTAATACAGTCTGTTCCTCCAGCTTCATATTACCTTTGTAGTTTTTTGCCACCCTCTAGTGTTAGGAAAATGTAGCCTGTTTCTCGTCAGCACTTTCACGGACGCGCCATTCGTTTCGTTGTGTATACTGTTACTGACTCATTAGATATTGCATGGTTCAGTATATTCGCTAATTCAAAATCATTGAGGAATTTAACTGGGAATAAGACTGATGAGTGAATGATATGAAGCACATATCTCTCCTTTAATTTACCGTTGTCGAGGGTTATTGTTAAAGTTACTAGTAATACATTGGAATAGTACAATTTCAAAGACACCTACCTTCAAACAAGAACCTAATTCAAATGCAATAGAGGCAATATGAATAAACTGTATTGCAGCTCGTTTAGTAGTCTGAAACTCGTGATCTGAATCAACAGCATCAGTTGTCGAAAGTCGATCGTAGTTTAGCGCTAGTGAATTTTATCTGCAGTACTCTGAATGGCCGATGCGAGGTGCTGTTTCTAAGCACCGTCGGTACTGAAATAGAGTGAGGCGCCATTTTATCCCAAATGCTCCTGCGGCAGCGTAGGCATGCAGCTGTAGTTGTTTTGTTTTAATGTGTGTAGGTTTTAAAGGTTTACTGGCTGTATATCGGTGGCTTCTTTTCTTCCTAAAGTGCTCCAATAATGTCTGCGGAAGGATCGTCCGAGCAGGTAGGCGCCTTTGACGGGTTTTCCCCCCCAGATTTTCTCGGTTTCTCCGCTATGGCACAGCCTGTGGCCTACATTCGCAATCATGGCGCGGCCCTGGCGGAGCGGAAACTGTACTTGGGTTCTGGTCAATAATACAGGGTTACAGTTATTACTGCAGTCATTCTCCGTTTGTATATATACACATATATAAATATAATGTAATATAATATACATAATACCGGTGTTACGCGTGTCGAGAGCAGTGCCGGGCCGGCCCGCGCATTCTCCCTTCCCGCTCATGGCCACCGTTTATTCTCTCTCCTTTATCGGTCACTTACTAAGGGTCGCTTAAGCGTTGTTATTCGGTTGAGTTTTTATCACCGGGTGGCCGCTGTATGATCCTCGAGTCCTCCGCGGCGGCCCGGCCGGCTTGTGTTTCAGGAAGCCAACTAGGCCGCGGCAGTAGCCTAGGCCATGTAGGGGGCATTTCGCCGGGCGACTCCTTATGATGCCCTGGTGCTTCCCTTTTCGTACTTTTTTTTTCTGTGCTACTGGGCTTTGCCGCCCCGCTTCCACGCTCCTTGTTCTGCGGAACCTACTCCGGGATATGTGTTCCGCCGACCGAGGTGTTCAGATCCAATCGTCCAGTGGTTCTTAAAGGCCATCGCATGTAGCTCCTTTACGGCCAGTGTACACTAAAGTGTTTCTGTGGGTTCTGAAACCTGCAACCTGCGTAATATCACGAAGGTGTTTGTTTATTTATTTATTTATTTATTTGGGGGGGGGGGCAACACCCCGTTTCAGGCCCAGAAAAGTGATTTCAGCTAGTTCAGTCTCTGCATGGTCATTTTGAAACATTTGTACCCATTAATCAGTTTTGTTTGTGTTGTCCCATGATGCAACACTGATCTTGCTGGCATCTTTTTCAGGCAGCGGAGTACATCCCCGAAAAGGTGAAAAAGGCAGAGAAGAAATTGGAGGAAAACCCATATGACCTTGACGCTTGGAGCATTCTGATTCGAGAAGCACAGGTTTAGTGACGCAGGATTGCATTTCCTTCTACCTGGGGTCAGGGGTGGGCCATGTGTTTTTGAGGGTGGGGGGCAGGGCAGCATATGATGGGCTCTACAAAAGATGGGTGTGTCTCACAGAATAGTCTGTGTGAAGAGTTAAATTGTGTAAATGCCCTCTACTTTTTAGAACCAACCTATAGACAAAGCAAGGAAGACGTACGAGCGCCTTGTTGCCCAGTTCCCGAGTTCTGGCAGATTCTGGAAACTATACATTGAAGCTGAGGTCAATATATTTTTCCCTATATTTTCAGTGTTGTGTGCATGGGTGTGTGTATCCTTACAGTATCAACAATGTGAACTTCACACTTTGACAAAATACACAAAGGTTTTGGGTGATCAAGCCCTGGGGAGCTAAAGCTTAACCACCTCTTTCCACAGCAGATTGTAAATGTTCCTGGCATTCATCTGCCTATTTTACTTTTTCATGGGGTGAAGTGCACAACAATGTTGCATGTTGGTTCTGCAACAGCATTAAAACTATTTTAATAGTATTGAAGTGCTTTAGCCTTTTATTCACTTGTCGTGTCAATTTATTGCCTCCTGTGTCATTTCTTTGAGGGTTTTTTTTTATTTTTTTTTATTTTTTTTTTTTAATTTTAGTGACCGTTTCAACTCCCACACATGTTTAGCTCTCAAAGTGTAATAGCCAACACTTCTGCAGTTTTCAAACACAGGTCTTTGCAGTTCCTTCGACAAACTTGTTCTATTATAGCACCTTCAGCATTTTTCTCAGAACAGCATACCCGTGTATGTACCCACACAATGTAGTACTAATGTCAATGCGCATTCTTGTCCATTTGATCGATTTAAATCCTCCCTCCAACCAGCCCAACAATTTATAAGTCATGTTTATGAAACTGTTCCTTAAGCTGCATATCCTGGGTTAATTCCTTTCTGACCTCACTTCTAGTGTGTGACAGTCATATATATTTACTTAAACTCTTGAATTTGTGCCAGCCTACTGTTAATGTAAAGTTGTGAAAGCATATCTGATGGCGCAAACCATTGAAAAGCAGCTGTTTTAATATTCCTCAGATACATGTACTGTTCGATTGGATTAAGTTATTTGAAAATTTATTGGCGCTCTTTCTTAAATGAATAATTAGGCCCATTCTGCAGGAAGTAGAAGGAACCTGGAGATGATGAGCTGGTCAGGAACTGGGATTACTATCCCTGCTCACCCTCCTTAAATTTTGATTGAATTTTGGTCATAAGACCTGCTTTGTTGTTATAAGTACAAAGACTTTGTAACATTTAAACTACAAAGGTGAAATTTTAATGGTTAATTTAACTCCTGTATTTGTTTGCCTTGCCTAGTGTCTGATTGGGGATCATTTTAATTTCATATCAGATTTTGCTTTAAGTGTAAACCTTTATGTCAAATGGGCCTTGGTAAGTATATGGAAACTTAAACTTCAAAGGCCTTACTGGACGTTACTGGACAATTAAGCTTATCTGCAAAGGTAAGGCAAGTTGCTTTTCTCTGCATGCTTGTATTTACCTGACCCGTGCTAATCTCATGGGGGCCAGGAGAAAAGCAACTGGGCCAAACTGTAGAAACAATTCACATTTTTTTCTGAGGGTTCTGAAATTTTTTTTTTTTTTTTTTTTTTGGGAATTGGTAAAATGATTTAAGAATGCCTAGAATACAATTGTTCTTCAAGATTAGGACACTAACTCCCTTTCCCTAAAGTGTGTTGCTGATGGTAATGTCTAACCCATGTGCTGGTTGCTAGTATTTTTGTGTGGATAGCTGCTGTAGTTGGAACACATCTAAACCTGAATATTAAGAATGATTTAATGAAATTCATGGCTCTAAAAGTTTCCTGGTTTGAGTTAACACTTGTTTTGTTACCACATCTTTATAGACAGGAGACATCTCATTTTAAATGCCACATAAGCTTTTCAGGGCCTCGGAAGAGTAGTTTCCTAAAATACAAGAGCCCTGTACTGCTGATGCATATCTTTGCACATTAAATGTAGCAATATATGCTTGACTTTTACCCTATTACTTTTTTTTTATATACCTATGATGTATATAAGCTTTGGTATTAGTCCTTGTCAAGGACTTCGTCATTCAGTTTAAATCTTTTGCTGTAATATAAATGTGAGAAACGGCTCTTAATTTTGTGTAATACGATACAGTAGTAGTTAAATTGTTCCAGTTTTACAATTCAAAATGGAATCTCTGCTCTCTAAGATAGACATGGATAATTCGAGTTTAATTATGAAGACTGATGTTAGTTTTTTAATGGTTTTAAATGACTCTTATATTATGATAAAGTATTTAAATCAAATTTAATTCTAATTGTATCTTGTTAGTTTTTGATGGTGTCCCAATTGTGAAGAGAGAGTGGCAATCACGTTCCCTTCGAAACATGTCTAACATGTACTTGGAGAATAACTTCCCCTGACAGAAAAAAACTTTAGATATGATCTTTCCTGTTTTGGTAATTGATGTGCATGTATTTCTCTTAAATGATTAAATATTCAATCTACTGCCACATATGCACAGAATCACGAGTTTGACATTCATTAGGAAAGTTCTAAATGTGTCTTGGGGCATCTTCAGTGGATATTTTTGTGAACTTCATTGTTTTCGCAATTTTGAAAAATATTCAGTTTTTTTTTTTTTTTTTTTTTGCATCATTTGTTAGTTTTAACTAGAACACAACTCACCTTAGAGTCCATGACATTTACATACAGATTAAAGGGCGTCTTTATCCTCATTCATTCCATTTTGCATTTTTATGTGTGTAGTTATGTGTCCTTAAGCTCTTAACTACAATGTCAGTTTGACTTTGTCAAAAGACAATGAGCTCTTCGCATGTTGGGTTCTCCGCCTCTTCAGTCTCCCACCTTTTCGTGCTGTGGAGAAGCCCCACGTATGCATGATCGCTTTTCTGAATTCCGCATGACTTGATGGAAACTTTTGTTAGAATGTACAGCAGTTTTTTTAAAAAAACAAATTATAGGTTTAGAAGAAAAGTTTCAAAGCTACATGTAAAATGAGTTTTATGGTTCACAGTGATGTCCAGGGTCAATCAAGACATTTTTTAATTGGCCAGTTTCTGTATCCAAAGCCTGATCTATTTAATTTCCTGCGTCTGTCCTTTGTGTATCGGTTGCGCAGATTGTGAGGTTACAGTAAGCTTGAGGCCCATGGCTTGAAACTACAAACCATTGAGATTTCAGCCATGCATAAATTATTCTGAAAACTTAACTGAAAACTTAAAGTAGCAGAACAGCTACCTGCCATGTTTACAGTGCCATCTTTTCGAGAAGATGCAGCAGAGTGTTGTTTAATACAACGAATCTTATTAGGTACTTGCAGATGGATCATAAGGCTTATACTGATGAAGAATGCCTATATGTGTGTGTGTTTGTGCATGTATGTTTATTTAAATATTTATTACTAATAAGTCCTGATCCGATCTTTTATCTGCAGATTTATATATTAAATGCCTCAGATGAGGGCACCAATAAGTGCATTGGGACATCCCTATTGTTTATCTGCAGTCTCCAAGTCAACAAACTCTAGAGATGGACCTTGAATTGTACCTTCACTGGGGTTTTTCTCTCTCTTTATTGCCTGAGCTGTAGTGTCATAAATCCATTCACCAATGCAACTGTGTTCTAAGTAATGGAGCTTTTTGTTCTGTGTAGTTTTCTGGTTGCTACACATCCTTCCAAAGTGGGACTTCAGCTTTAGCAGATGCCAGACTTCCTATGCCTCCATAAGAACACACACTCAGAATTATTGTGGGTCTGATTGTTGCAAGACACACATGAACTTCATCTTCCACACTAACAACACGTGTTTTGGTGCAGTGATATTCTGTGAAATGCATTGTAGCGTTTCCTGCCATGGTCAATGTCTTCCTCAGCATCTTTAATACTTTTAATTGAGCCACCATTCTAATTTTGCTGCCTCTTTGAATTACTGCCAAGAAATGAAATTTGAATTATGACAGTGTAATAAAAAATTACCTCAATTCTGTACTTTGAATTATTGCATCTTGCTTTTTCTTTATGGTGTATAGTGGTAGTTTGCGGTGTGGAGTGTGTGTGTGTGTGTGTGTGTGTGTGTGTGTGTGTGTGTGTGTGCGTGCGTACGTACATAAGTGATTGGAGGAGAACCCCGCCTCCCAAACCCTGTAGTGATACCTTCATGGTGACCAGAACAGCGATTTTAAATTTCTCTACTGTGTTTGGATCTTGAAGCCCTGTTATGCTTTATTACTATAACTGCACTTTCAGCATATAACTGTGTCTTATGTTAAATGTAGGTATTGTAATTGGTGTGCTATTGTAAAGCAGCCTGAAAAGCAATTGATGATTGTGATGTTTATTTAAATGGCAGGTTCACATGCTCAGCGCTCTTCCCTAACAGGAAGTAGAGCTGTGTGTGGCTGCCTTTGCATGAAACAGGGCAGCTTTTACATAGCAAGACGTGGAGCTTCCCACTAAGTTGCTTCAAAGGAACAAGCAAATGATTTGTGTCCTTTAACAGAGATCCGGCTTCTGTCTCTCTTGTACTACTGGAAGAGTCACCAACCCTCGCACTTGCCTGTACATATATAGCTGCTCTGTTAACAAACGTAAAGTGCGTAACTGGCTGTGAACGTTTCTAAATATTGGTCAGTTATGGTGAAGTAGGTTTTTTTTTTTTTTTGTGGCGCTAATGCTGACTGCGCTTTGCAATTCCTGATTTGTTATCCTTTTTTGAAAAAAGAAATCTCAAATAAAATTTCACCCATATCAGTTTTTGTTAGATTTTCCTGTTAGTTTCCCCATATGTTGCATTACATTCTTCAAGAGGTATTTTAAGGTAGATTATTCAGCATTTTGTTTTTTGAACATCGGCATGTCCTGTGATAAAATGCTAGTACTTGGCTTTTTCTGATAGTTTAGAAGTTTCCCAAGTGTCTCAAGATAATCAAAATGTGTGAGAATGTTTTCTGACATTGTGTTCCTGACATCTACGGAACAAATTCTCTTCTGGTTTTCTTTGCCTGTAGTGTCTGACTTTTACTGATAAAACACTGAGAAAATATATTGTTTTTATGTTCTCGTTCTGAGCACCAGGACTAGTGAAGAATAGATTGATTGTTTTTATTTTATTGGTTTTGGCACTGTATTAAGTGTTAGTTTGCTGACGAGCTTTGATTGTTTTGATAAAAAAATTCTTTAAATGAGGAATAAGCTGTTCAAAATATAAGGCAAAAGGTGCCCTGGAGCATCCTGAAGAATACTTTAGTTTCTAGTACTTTTATGTGCAAGTTTTAACGGTACTGGCATCCCATCTGCGGTGTCTGTCTGTCCATGATAAGTGACATGGATGGATGGATGTTTAATTGGTGATTGAGAGTGGGTTATTACTTTTCATTTTGATTAAAATATCACGCATGAATGTTCTTGAAGATACAGGGAGCTGATATCATGTTATAACTCGTGCTGTTTATTCTGGTAACTTGTAGATTTGACTTCCTGGGGACCTCGGTTGCCTTGTGGATAGTGGTGGGAATGAATGCTGGTACCCAGGGGACATTGCCGACTGTGAGCTGGGGGGCTGCATCTGGCACAGCATCTCACAGCTGCTGAGCTCATCAAACCTTAGAAATCTCTGCCTGCTCCCAGATCATTTGTGACCCTGTAATCATGCTGACACTGGTACAGTTTCACAGGTCAGTGGCACACCATGAAAAACTGTGATTTATCTCATTTCAAACACCAATCTAACAAAAATGCATTCAATTAAAACTAACATCTAGTTTGGACCTTAAATAAATAGTACATTTCCTCCTTTTCCTAAAATAGCCTGCACAATGCAGAAAACTCAGGCCTTTTCAAGTAAGGTGTATGTTGTAGTTTAAAGCTGCTTATAAAATGCTACAGCAGCTTGTGGCCATGTGAACATTTGTCGTTTTTCAGTAACTGTAAGGTTCCCGTTTTCCTGAATGTGAAACCCACTTGCCAAAATAGCTTTCTGATCCACAGCCGGAAAGTTCAACTCCTTGTATTTTTTGTGCAAGCTGTCTTTATGTGCAGCAGCGAGTCCTTGAAAATCGAGGAGCACTGATATAATATCCTGGGATCTTGTCCTTTTACGCAAAAAACAATCTGTTCAATTGTGGTGGTGGTGAACTGTTATGCTGCTCTTAGACATTACAGAATTCTCCAGCCATATTGTCCTTTCTTTGTGAAACCGTTTTTGCCCAGCACTGTGTGAACTTCACCTTGTTGATCTGAGTGTGTATGCGTGGCTGTGTGTGCATCACTGGATGTGTATTCATTCCTCACACATGTACTGACAGCCTTAGCTTTAGTGTATTAACACTTGATTTGCAATCTGTTCACAGATCAAGGCTAAAAACTATGACAAAGTTGAGAAGGTGAGTGGGATGCGGGTTGCGGGTTGCGGATTAGGGGCAGGCTTTTCTGTGCTCTTTCAGTGTGTCGCATCGCCAGCACTGCGCTGCTGCTGCCCGTCTTGGAGGATTGTCCTGCATGGTCTGTAACCATCAGCAATCCGCAGAATGCGCACAAGGTGGAGGGGCGTGCGGTTGCCGGCACGCTTAGAAATGCCACCTGATACAGTCTCTGATCTTAAAAAAAAAAAAAAAACTTGCACACATTAAAATATGACAAATGTGTTTATATTACATATTAAAAACTGCCATTGTTTTACAAGGCAAAAGTAATGCGGTTGATGAATGATGGTTGGGGGTCTATCTGGCTCAAATCTAGGCTGACTCAGGATTAATCCCCACTTCCTCACACTGGAGCCTGCTGTTCTTACAGATTTACATCTGGGGATATTCTGATGATTGTCAACTGCAGATTCCTGATTTTCAGACATTTAGCTTCCATGCTTTCCATTATCAGCACAATCAATCATCTAGATCAGGTGGCTGCATGCATTGTTTTCCCGGATTAGGATTTTTTTTTTTCTTGGAATACTTCTGTAGCCCAGCATGGTGGTTAATGTATTATTCTTAGCAAATGGTTTAGAGCCATCCGTGTCCCACCAGTCTCGGTGCTCCTGCTCCGTCTGCGCTCTCCTCTGGCTGCTCTGAAATGGGCTTGTACACCTTTTCCCACTCAGCTCTTTCAAAGATGTCTCATGAAAGTGCTGCACATCGATCTGTGGAAGTGCTACCTTTCATACGTCAGAGAGACCAAAGGCAAGCTGCCAAGTTACAAGTAAGACGGCCAGTCTTCTCTGAGAATCCATGCTGCACCTTGTATTCCTATATACACAGTGTCAGATGTCTTTGTGTTAAATCAAATTCCATTGTTCCAGAGAAAAGATGGCACAAGCATACGATTTTGCCTTGGATAAGATCGGAATGGAAATCATGTCCTATCAGGTACCATAGTCATGGTCAGTTACGGTTTTCTTCATGCCAGACTTTTATGTCGGATCTTAATTCTGCCCAATTTCTTGTCAGATATGGGTGGACTATATCAACTTCCTGAAAGGAGTGTAAGTAGGTTTTCAGTCCATAGTTATGTAAAATGACCAGTCTCTTAGTGATGATTGGGGGAAGAGCTGACAGTGTGTACCCCATATCCTCAGTGAGGCAGTGGGTTCGTATGCAGAGAATCAGCGCATCACAGCAGTACGAAGAGTCTACCAGAGGGGCTGTGTCAACCCCATGATCAACATTGAGCAGCTCTGGAGGGACTACAGCAAGTATGAAGAGGTAGGGCCCCTCTCTGAGTGGCTTATTGGCTGCTATCTTGGGTCTGAGTGACACAGTACGTCCTAGATATTTTGTGGAGCCTAAATTATTTGTATGAGGCTTGATTATAGGTGGCAGAATTCATGATAGAATTTGTGAGAATGAATGTTTTGAAAATGTTTTGTTTTAGGGCATTAATGTGCATCTTGCCAAGAAAATGATTGAGGACCGTAGCCGAGATTATATGAATGCCAGGAGAGTGGCTAAAGTGAGTAGCCGTCTGGGTATTTTTTCTCAGTGATCATTTTAAAATATTTATGTGTAATTATCTGTTGTTGAGCATTGACTTTTCCTAGTGAAGCGAGCCTGCTTTATTACTGTTCTCAATCATGTGCCCATGAGCTGATGATTTAAATCATCTTAATGTCACAGGCCACAACAGTACATTTCCTGGAGTAATAATCCAGGAATGGCAAATGGGGCTTTAAAAAGTATTGAGGCCCATTGCTCTGTGCATGCAGGAGTATGAAACTGTGATGAAGGGTCTGGATAGGAACGCCCCATCAGTACCCCCCCAGAACTCCCCCCAGGAAGCCCAACAGGTGGAGATGTGGAAGAAGTACATCCAGTGGGAGAAGAGCAACCCACTGCGTACTGAGGACCAGACGCTCATTACCAAGAGGGGTAGGCTACGTACTGTGGGCCAGACACACAATACCAAGGCGGGTTTGGCTGCGTACTGAGGGCCAGACACAAATTACCAAGAGGGGTAGGCTGCGTACTGAGGGCCAGACACACATTACCAAGAGGGGTAGGCTGCGTACTGAGGGCCAGACACACATTACCAAGAGGGTTTGGCTGCGTACTGAGGGCCAGACACAAATTACCAAGAGGGTTTGGCTGCGTACTGAGGGCCAGACACACATTACCAAGAGGGGTATACTTTGTACCGTGAACCAGACATACACTTCCAAGAGGGGTAGACTGTGTACCGCTGTTTCAAAACCTTATGGATGATACACTAATGTTAAGTTCATATCTGTGTGCTGTCCTTAGCCAACTCTTTGTCATTTGGAAAAGGGGTATGAACGAGTTCTTGTGTAGGTCAGAATAACATGAATTTTTGTTAACCAGTTATTTGAATGTGGATTTTTCTTCTTGAATCTTTCAGTTTTTCTGTATTACAAATACTTGTTGCAACACTCCATTCTACAACAGTTGAGCCCAAATAAAGGTCCTTCAGCAAGCATGTTGCCAGTTTAATACATAATGTAGATGTTCTCAGTTTGGTGGGGTCATTGATTTGCTGTTACTCTCACATCCATGCATTTTCTTCATTGAAGTTGTAGAGTGAAGCTCTATGGCGCGCTACTCCCGTCTGCTAGCAGTGAGACCGTGGGACTGAACGTGTGCTGTCATTAAAACCTTTGACTATTGCACTGTTTATGCTGCTTCCCACAAATGCTTATCACATGACCATCACGCACACTCATGAACATGTCAAATGCTGAAGAGCAGCGAAACTCCAAAGCGTGTTTGCAAGCGACCCTCTCCGCATCCCTGTAACTGGCCGCTTCTCCCATCCGCAGTTATGTTTGCGTACGAGCAGTGCTTGCTGGTGCTGGGACACCATCCCGACGTGTGGTATGAGGCAGCGCAGTACCTGGAGCAGTCCAGCAAGCTGCTGGCTGAGAAGGGGGTATGTGTTCCCTGCCGAGACTCCCTCTGAGGCCACGCTTTATAGGTCAAGTATAAACGGGTGCATTGTCCCTTCCCACCCGCGTAGGACATGAACAACGCCAAGCTGTTCAGCGACGAGGCCGCCAACATCTATGAGCGAGCCATCGGGAACCTGCTGAAGAAGAACATGCTGCTGTATTTCTCCTTTGCTGACTATGAGGAGGTGAGATTTATGCTTATGCCCAGCTGGGGGAATCTCTGTGTTCAAGCTAATGACTCTTTCCAGCAGTTCAGCATATTCTCATGCAACCAGCTACTGACAGTCTGGTTTAAAGATGAAACTGTATAGAATGTACTTGTAAGTACGTCAAGTAGAACTTTAGAACGAAATCATAATTATTTCTATGGTTGCTATATGATATGTGAGCTGCAATGACTCGAGCTTGCTTGTTGTGTAGTACATAGTATACTACGTCTTTAACATTTCAGTGTTCCAGTTGGGTGTTGTGTGTTTTTACTTGGTCACCAAATGATGTGGATGCCTTTATCTGTACAGCTATATAGTTATGAATAAAAAAATCCCCCCCCTCCCCTCAGAGCCGGATGAAGTATGAGAAGGTGCACAGCATCTACAACCGCCTCTTGGCCATAGAAGACATTGATCCAACATTGGTAAGATGCTTGAGCAGGTCCTTCAGATCATGCTTATTTGACAGTCCTCTAGACACCTGGATGATCAATCACTAAGAGCAGGGAATGTATGGAAGGCTGCATCATTGCTGGGTGGATTTCAAGATGTTAAAATGCCATTTTCCATCTTATCTGAAGACATTTTAAACCTTAGATATTAGGACCTTCAGTGCTTCTGTGTAAATGACCTTGTTTCATGGCAGGTTTACATTCAGTATATGAAGTTTGCAAGAAGAGCTGAGGGCATCAAATCAGGCCGGACGATCTTCAAGAAGGCGCGGGAGGACGCGAGGACACGCCACCACGTCTACGTGTCAGCCGCCCTCATGGAGTACTACTGCAGCAAGGTGATCGTCTTCTGCAGGCTGCCCCCTCAGCAAAATGCCTCGCACCCCAGTGGCAGGGGCTGCACGTCATGGGGGGTCGGGTGAAGTCATTTTGTGTTGGGCTCAGGAAGTATATTTGGCAGGTCTGCTCTCACACCTCTCCTTTTAAATTGCCCAGTGTGGTAAGGTTCACTGACAGGCTATAGCAGAGCATATCTTAGTGGTTTTTTTGTTCCTCCTATTGTTTCATTCTGTACGATTTTGTGTTATACAGGACAAATCGGTGGCCTTTAAAATATTTGAACTTGGCCTGAAGAAATATGGAGACGTTCCAGAGTACATACTGGCGTATATTGATTACCTCTCTCACCTCAATGGTAAGTTGCCATATCATCATCATCTTCAGATCAGGCCCAGCATCCATGTTGAGATTTGCACGGAGCTGGGTGGCTGTATTTCATCTGACATGGACTCAGAACCTTGCCTTGCTCAGCTGATGGCAGATCGTTTTGCGGAAGGCTCTAATTTGTCAGAAAGACCGTTACTCATGTTGGTGGGGACAGTAAATAACAGGGCTTCCTTCTTCCTTCTCTGTAAAACGGGATATTCATTGTACACAAAGGGCCGGCGGAGAGTGACACCAAGAGAAAAAGGCCGGGTATGTTAGACAACACGTTTATTTTTCCCTGTCATGATCCATCCCAACAGAGGACAACAACACAAGAGTTCTGTTTGAGAGAGTTTTAACATCTGGAAGCCTGTCACCCGAGAAGTCCGGGTAGGTGAAGCTCACAGCACGTCTCCCTGTCTGCTTTCGCTACAGAGGTTAACTTGGCATCCCCTGGTGGTGCCCTGTTGATATGGCATCTGCTGTTTGTGTGTGTATCGCAGGGAGGTTTGGGCCAGGTTCCTGGCCTTTGAAAGCAACATTGGTGATTTAGCAAGTATCTTGAAGGTGGAGAGAAGACGCTTCACAGCCTTTAAAGAGGAGTATGAAGGCAAGGAGACGGCTCTGCTTGTGGATAGATACAAGTTCATGGACCTCTATCCCTGCTCTGCCAGTGAGCTCAAAGCCCTGGGCTATAAGGTATAAGCGTTGTCCCCCGGGCCTCTGTCTGTGGCCTCAGTTTCACCATATAGGGCGTGATCACATGACTGCTGAGCTCTCTGTCTGTCCCTTGAATATTTAAGAAAGAAATCGGTTCCAACCGCCCTTGAACATACCGTCTGCCTTTTCTTTTCCTCAGGACGTATCTCGTGCCAAACTCGCATCTCTAATTCCGGAGGCGGTCGTAACGCCGTCTGTGCCGACGCTGAAAGATGAGGCTGACCGAAAACCTGAATACCCGAAACCCGACACTAATCAGATGATCCCCTTCCAGCCACGCCACCTGGCCCGTGAGTCACCATGGAGTTAATGACCGAAGACGTGCGGTTTTATCTCCCGGGGCTCTCGGGCAGACCTGCTGTGACATCACACCTCTGTCCTGCATGTAGCACCAGGATTGCACCCTGTTCCAGGAGGGGTCTTCCCCGTGCCCCCCGCCGCCGTTATCCTCATGAAGCTGCTGCCGCCTCCCATCTGCTTTACGGTCAGAAGTGACACCTTCCTCCTCTCATGCTGAATGCTATGGATGCAGGACCCACAGATTTACATGATGATTTGTTCTGCACAGGGTCCCTTTGTGCAGGTGGACGAGCTGATGGAGTCTTTCCGAAGGTGCACACTTCCAGACAGTGAGTTTGATTGTTCGCATCTATCTGAACAGATACTGGGTACAACAATGCATGATTTTGGAGAAACGGTCACACACACACACTGCTGCCTAAGTGAGATATTAAAGCATTAATCTATCATGCACTTACTCTAACCTCTCTGTGTTAAATTCTCTTCATGTACAATACGAAACGAGATCTGAGCCAAGGACTTTGAAAGGGTTGGTCCGCTCATTTTTGGTGTCAACATTTGTCACGTTGAATCGTTTGACACACCATCCTGCTGTCAGCGCCGGTGTTTAACCCAAATTTCCTTTCTGCTGCAGAGAAGCGGCAGCCTAAAAGCTTTACCCTTTTTTGGGTTATGTACTATTAAGTGGCTGCTTGTTCAATGTGACCACAACAGGACTACTGAGTAACTCTGGAAATACCCTGCAACTGCCCTCCAGTGAGGTGTTACACGGTCTGTGTTTAGCCACGGTGCCCTAACACTGCCTCTGTTGTGCCCAGCAGTGGAAGCGGCCGTGGAGATCATCACCGGGAGGCAGCCTGAGCTCGCTGGTGAAGGAAATGGCCCTGTGGAGAGCAACGCCATTGCTAGTAAGGCCCTGAAGAGGCCCAACGCCGACTCGGACGAGGAGGAGGACAAGGGCACTGCCGCTCCCCCCGTGCACGACATCTACCGGGCGCGGCAGCAAAAAAGGATCCGGTAAGCTGGAGGCCGGAGCACCCTGGACCCAGCTCACCCCACGGGATTTGAGTAGCTGTTCAAGACCCAGCCATCATCTGGCACAAGGGCAGGCCGCTGAGAGGGACCGTCAGCAGCGTCTGGTGCCGCCCAAGCTGGAAGCCTGGCATCTCATAGATGAGTTTTTCCCAATCCAGTCCTCGGGAACCCACAGCCAGTCCATGTTTTTGCTCACTCCGTGCTCCCTGCCAGACAGTCCACATTTTTGCTACCAGGAGCTGAGAGGGAGCAAAAACATGGACTGTCTGTGGGTCCCGAGGACCAGCTTGTGAAACACTGTCATAGATGAAGATTACTTGACAAGGACATTTCAGAGTCTGTATGCTATTCTTTGCATCAAGCTTTTTATTTTATTTTTTTTAACAGTTTCTTTTTAAAAAGACAGTGGCTTATTCTGTACAAATTTTTAAAATCACACACCTTGGTTTACACCGCGTTGGCCATCTCTGTGTAGTTCTGAAGCTGGTGGCAAGGTTGATTCTTTCCTGTCAAATGGAGCAAACTCAGTTCCTTCCAATAAAAAATGGAAAAAAGCTCAGCGTGGATGCATGTTTTTTATTTTTTTTTTTACGGTGGTTTAAAAGCCACATTCATATTACTCAGGCAAGCACTCCAGGCAGTGTCCATACAGTAACAAATGGCACGTACCCTCACCTGCATTGTAGATAAACAATGTAAAACACAGATTAAGCCTAAGGACAGCATTGGGCAACGTGCAAAATAATGTGCAAAAGTTATACAAATCAAAAAACTGACATATGATGCCCACGTAACCACATCATTGAAACATTTTCATATAACATAGGCCTCAGAGAAACAATTCTGAACTCGACATACCAACCATCTAAAATGTATTGGATTGTGAGAACTTCATGTAGTCCAATTGAAATGGATAAATGTATAATTTTACCGAAACCTCTGAATTCTTGTGCTCACCTGGGAGGGCACAGCGTCCAAGTTACTGTTTTCTTTTTTCAAGGTTTCGTCACTAATTTTATAAATTATTTTATACTTGCATTTTATGGGACACTGAGGTGGAGGTTTATTGTTCCTTGAATGTTTCAATGAAGTGAGTGGATCTGTTTTGACATTGTTACCCTTCATTTCTAGATAGCAGGATTCTGAACAATCTCAAAATTAGCAGCAAAACCTCAAACAGTTGTTCCACCAAAGTAAGATATGTAACCAAATGACAGTATCTGTTTGTTTGTGTACCAGGGTAAACGCCAACAGGCTTAGTTCAAATGATGTGCATAACTAATCCAGTCCTGAACTTAATAACGTACAAAGCAGCAGTCCCCACCACTGATGGTGTTCTGGACACGGATCAAATCCGCCAGCCTTATATGATGCACAAACCGGGATCACAAGTGAAATACTTGAAATACGGCCACCACATTGCTGCTATAACTACATTAAAAAGCTTGTAAATGTGTTAAGTTGACCATGTTTCTGGTGTTCAGCTAAATTTAGTAAGAACTATTGGGAGTGCTACACTGTATTAAGCTGCTATTGTTTTTCTCTTTAGTAACAGTGGAGTTTTCCTGTAGTTGCTGATTGGCAATTCTTAAACGCAGACTGATCCATGCCACTTAGCCTAATGAGGTCCCTGCCCTCGCCGCCTCTTCTAAGACATCCTGCAGGATCTTCTGGTAATATGGGGCAAACACCAGCTTGTTGTAGTTGACCAGGCGGCTGAGCTTGACTGCAATCCCTTCCAGCTCCTTTTGAATTGGTGCCAAGCCCCCAGGCAGAGGTGGGATAGACCTTTGTGAACTGGATTCCAGAAATCCCAGCAGGAAGGTGTGGATACGCGAGTCTGGCACAGGGGAACGTTTAAATATATATGTAACATTTGTAATGGTTAGATCATTGGTACTAACTCTACCATTCATTAAATATTAATATGGTACAACTACTACAGTAACACCTTGCAATAAGACTACCCTTATAAAGGGTTTATGAATGGTTTATAATAAAGTTAATTGGATTGTAACATTTTATAAATCATTAATAGACAATTATAAGCAGTTTTTTAATTATTATTATTATTGAGTTACTACCATTTACAAGTGGCAACAGGAAGCCTTATTGTAAAGGGGAAACTCCTACTGCAGTAACCGCCAGGAGAAAAACGTACCGATAAGTTTGCGAATGGAGGTGTCTGGACATCGGACTGCAGTGATCTGACCCTTCAGGGCATGCTGGCCGTCCGGGGAGAGCGAGGAGAAGCCATGCTGGATCAGGCAGCTTGCAACCTCTGCGCACATTTTCTCTGCTATGGTGGAAAAGACCTCCTCAGCGTCAAAAGAGCTGGAGAGAGACAGAGAAATTTAAACAAATGCATCCATTACATTTAAACACACCTTACAATGGAGTAAAAACACAATACTGCACTTCTTTAAAAATCCAGGAAGATGGTAATTAATAAACGTACCACTAGGTGGCAGCTGCTTTGTGAGAGTCATTTTTTAACCAACTCGAGAAGCATTGATGACTGGACGCTGGTGGCCTAGTAAGTTATTTTTTCACCATTGTCTCACTAAGGTATGATATCTTTATGAAACACTTATGTAATACCAGAACAGATTGCTAATCCCTTGAGTTTCTTGCTGTTGGACCCTTTTGAAATATTAACTGGATTTCCTAAGTCAAATAAGCTGTTGCGTACGTGAGTGCAATCATACTGAAGCTGGCTGACATGAGAGGCATCGTAGGCGGCATTTCACCCTCAGGATCCTGAAGACAGCTGCCAAGCTGATCAAATTTCCAGATATGATGACGACTGATATATTTTATAACACAACATGACACAAGCAGCCTTAGAGAACATCTGCTTTATGAATTCTGCTTCTCACTTGGCGTTTCTCTAGTAAGGTGTGTGCCTCGATCTTACGGAGAGCGTATTGCCGCCAGCAGCACCAGGGCGGCGCTCTTCAGCCTCCTCATCAGGTCGGGGAGGCCCGTCAAAGCGGCGCCAGCACTGTTGTAGACAACAAGCAGCACTGCCGCTGTCATGCTCAGCTGCTCCAACTCCAGCTGCATCTCCTGAAAGCGGCTCTGGTCCATCAGGAGGGTCTGTAACCCACACAGGGTGGGGGGGGGGAATCATCCTGTGCGATTTCCTGATTACATGATATGATGCAACACTCAACAAATACACATAAACATGTAGCTTAGCCAAAAAAATATTTGTACGAGTTTTGTGCGAATGACCTAACAATAGAATACTATGACTAAGCTTATTCTCTAATAAGGCATCTTGTATGAGTCAAACTTGCCATGTATTTACAAAGAAAGTGCAAAAGCCTCTCTTTTTGTTTCCTTATTACAATTTCAACTGTGTTTATAATAGACCAGAGTTTACTAGCTGAGTATCTGGAATGTGCCTGCATCCCTATTTCACAAATCTTACATCAAATATGACTTCTTCACTTTTGACCTCATCATCCTCCTTAAAACTTCCTTTTGAGACACCAAACTAATACACACACAAACTCCAAAGCTTGAACTACAGTATAACCAGAACACTTAAATGGACTCTGATTCTTGTGCTGAGCTCTCCCGCTATCTGTGGCCTATCGTGTACCTCAGGGAAGGGCATGGCGGCATGGTCCCACTTGAGCAAACGCAGGTAAGCATGATTATGTAGACTGAGGGGGGAGAGCACAGAGGCTCTGGGGGCAGTAGCCTCCTCTCCAGGGACCTGCTCCTCCTGCCTGCAGGTGAGCAGGACTTTGGCTGCGTCCTGAAGCCACTTCTGGGTGAATTCAAGGGCATCTGAAAAGAGCAGCATACTTCATGGGTCGTTCCAGGAATCTGTACATGGAAACAACACTGGTGCAAAACAACTGTTTACTGTGGTAACACAATCACAATGGAAGTCACTGCCAAATATTTTACTTTCAGGATGAAATATTTCGGAAATATTACACTAGTTTAGTACCGATGACTTAAGCATGACTGACAAAAAGCAGAAGTTCCTCACTAGGCTGTTTATCGAGAAACTCCTGGAATTTTTTCCGCTCGTACTCGACTGACTGCTGCATGAGGTGTGGCCGGATGCTGCTGACGGCAAAATTGGCCATGTCAATCTTCATCAGATCCAGCACTTGGAAAATGGCCCTGCATCGCCAACCACAAAATGACCATTCAATCACATCTTACTCATCAGACAAATCTCTTAACATCCATATAATGCAAAGGCAACATGAAAAGCGGTCATGCTGTTAATTTCATTGTTCTTGCATGTACTCATGACCATAAAGTCCATCTATATTTCCATTTTCCACACAGCTCATCCATCCATGTGTCCAGGAACACAGTAACAAAAATCCATAAAAATAACTAAGGTAAGTTTTATTAGAGAATATAATACTCCGAACAGTTACGTTAACCAGAGATTGCAGGGAGTATAAAAACACACATAAAGCATCAGGAAGAATTGCTTATGCTGTGGCAGTCATTCTTGTGACGCTGTCATACCTGAACAGGGGCACAATGCCTGTGATGGCCCGCAGCTTCTGAATCTCTTCATCTCGAGATGGGGCGCACAGCATCCCCATCATGCCAATGATGAACTCAGCTACCGTGTTGATGTCCAGGGTGTCTTTCTCGGCCTGCTGCAGGATCAGGGCCAGGTCGAGTCCCTCCTCGATCTGGTTCCGCAGGCGCCGATGTCCTGGCAGCAGGAAGGACAGCAGCGTCTGTGAACGGTGGATGGTGGGTAAAGATGTTGGGTAAGAGGGGGGTCATCTGGATTTGGGTACAGAGATGGAGATGGAAAAGGTAGCTGCTCACTGACCACAATGCCAGGCCCTTCATCGCCGCAGTCTACATGTGTAACTGGATGTTCTGAGAAGCAACCAAGGTGAGTCGCCTTGGTTACAGGTACAGCTGGGTGAAATCTGAGCATTTAAGCTATAACTTCTCTCAGTGGGGAGAAGATGCCAGGTTTTGTCTACCAACCAAGCACATTTGCACTAACAGCCTGTGGATGCCCTGACTCTCACAGAAAAGTCAGGATTAGCTCTGATCTGTCCATTCTTTCTCCAGGCTTCCAGGTCACCCATTAAAGATGGTAAGAGAGATGCAATTATCTCGATACAAAAAATCAGTTTACTTTCCTTTGTATTTGTAATACTGCCACAATACTTTCACTTATTTAGTTCCCTCTACTTTTAACCTACTTAGTCAAAAAAATTGCACTCCTATATAGATGCTACTTGCATTTTGATTTCACACTCTATTCTGTTCTGCGATTCTGTGCATTATATTATTGTTTATTACACTGAATGATCTCTGTGTATGATAATGTGTTGCCAATTATAGTAATAATAATAATAATACATTTTATTTATAACGCACTTTTCATTAACAAAATCTCAAAGTGCTACATTAAAAACAGAAGTTAAAAACATCCATAGAATGTAAAATGTCACAACTACTAAATATGATATCTCAACAGTTGTATGCTTTCCTGAATAAAAAAAGTCTTCAAATTTGCTTTAAAAGAGTCCAGGTTCTGTGTAACTCGCAGCTGTACAAGAAGATGGTTCCATAGCTGTGGGGCAACAGAGCAAAAAGCTCGACCTCCCATAGTACAAAGCTTAGTAGAGGGAACTTGAAGTAGCATGTTACCTGACTATCTGAGGATACGGCTGGAGGTTTGCAAACTAATCAGATCTTGAAGATATGAAGGTGCCTGGCCAAAAATACATTTATGGGTTAACAGAAGAATTTTGTACTCGATCCGGGAAGAAACAGGAAGCCAATGCAGTGATTTGAGGATGGGGGTGATATGTTCAAATTTCCTTACTCTCAGTAGGATTCTTGCAGCACTGATTTGGAAGTATTATAACTTTTGTATGTCCTTAGCAGGAATCCTAGCAAAAAGTCCATTACAGTAATCCAGCCTTGAGGAAATAAAGGCGTGGACAAGTTTCTCTGCATCTGGAAGGGTTAAAAGGGGGCGGAGTTTGGAGATTTTTCGTAGATGGTAAAACGATGTCTTACACAGCTGTTTTATGTGGTCGCTGAAGGTCCGCCGAACCCCCAGATTAGTGACTGAGGAGGAGAAAGTAATGGCCTGGCCATCGAAGGTGAACTGGAGTATAGGAAAAAACAGATCTGGCGGGGGGTGCCAACAAGGTATAGTATAGTAATAACTATACTATACAATCCTGGAGGACAGCGTACCTCCTTGATCTCTGCCAGAAGCTTGATGGCGTGATCATACATCGGTGGGTCCTCCTTCAGCTGAGCTTCCAGGCAGTCCCAGAATGCTCTGTGCATTATGTCCTTCACTCTCTTCTGCAAACTAGTGGGACATTTTATTGTCCATATATATCATTTGGCATCAGATGCCTCAATAAGACCAAAGATTTTTCAATACATACATAGCAGAACTTGCGGTGGCAGAAACTATGAAACTAAGATTAATTTTACTATAATCTGTAAACGTTTATCATTCACCTATATTATTTAAATTATAACTAACTAAACCCTAATAACTAAAGTCTACTTCAAATGTTTCTTCATGCAGAACATTTCTGACCCCTTCTGGTGTCTCCAGGCATTACCTGCCCTCTGCAGGCTGTGCAGGCTTCACTTGAAAGCCGCCATTCACCACGATCTCATGGGCCAGGGCCAGGTTGGTGACGCCCTTAGCAGTTTCCATTAACTCCTCTACCGACACGAAGCGGGGGGGGCTGGCTGTGAGGGACACACAGACATCACATGAGACATGACAGGAGCAGGAGCAGGAGCAGCAGGAGGTGGAGATCACACCACATGGATTAAGGACCTTTGATATTTGATATACACTACGGAAATAGTTTCATTTCCTTGGGTCATGGCTGCTCTTCTGCCAGGTCTGTAATGCACAACAGTTTGAGACAACAGTTAAGCTGCGATAGGTAACAAAACATGTGATAAGGTATGTGAGAGTCCTTACAGTGTGGTGTGCCCGGAAGATCCCTCTTTCTGAGGGACTGCTCAGACAGCTCATATGCATCAGCGCCCCCCACAGCCTGGCCGGAGTCTTTCTGTTGCTCTTCTTCACTGGGCTTATCAGTGGAGTTTGACATGCTTGTGTTCTGCCAAGGAATGCTGTTGACAAAACTGAAAAAAACACAGGGTCCTTCTACAGCTGTGTATCGGTGTTTATGGTATCAGATTATTACTGTCATACATTTGCAAATACAACATCACTATAATAAAATATCACTGCCTGCAGTTACACACACTATTTGGAATGTCCAGCATGATATTACACAATTAAGTTATTGTATATGCTCCATAAGATACATAACTTACAAATATTGGTATATTACAGAAACGTAGTAATATCCATCCATCCATCACTGTAACCGCTTAATTCCAACTGGGGTCGCGGGGGGGGGGGGGGTACCGGAGTCTATCCCGGGAACAATGGGGGCAGGCCGGAACCAACCCTAGGCGGAGGCCAACACACCGCAGGGCGCACACACTCACAGCCACACGCAAACTCACACAGTTATGGGAACAAGTTAGATTCGCCAATTAACCTATCGTGCACATTTTTGGACTATGGGAGGAAACCGGACACCCAGCGGAAACCCACGCGACCCCGGTAGGGATTAAGCGGTTACGGTAATGGATGGAAAGTAGTTATAACGTTCCATATATTTATCATTAACAAAATAAGCAAGCAGTTTCATACTCTATGTGTAGCAATCATATATACTCATTACCATACGCATTATTAATATCGTTATTACGTCTATTACACTTTATAATGGGGAATTTATAACCGTGTAAGGATATTCCTTTTAAATCACTTGTGAGAAAGTGCTGGATATGATGGACCGATGGAACATAAAATATAAATCCGGTGCCTTCATCAAGTACGATGAATCCCTCAGTGAAAAAGAGCTTCGCTTGACCATACGAGAGCTAAGTCGTCCATTTACCTTTACTCACCTCTAAATTTGGGAGCGCGATTCAATAATATCCACGCCTATAGTCAGCAAGACCGATGACTGGATGCCTGCAGATTTCGGAGGCAGAAACGCCACACAGCCGCCGACAGCGATCAATCTGTAGGTGTCAAATTATGATAGAGATCCATGTGCCCTTTGCCACAATATAGCCTAAAGCATTAAATATATGCATAGCATCGCCCTCCTTCATATATTGTACATGTTGCCATTTCTGTTTACGGAAGTGATCAGTTTGATTCGTTGACTCATGGACTTGTAGTTTTTTGCTCGGCGTGTCGGTGTTGCTTGAAACGAGGACTGAACTGCAACTACCAGAGGGCAGCGGACAGATTTCCGCTCATCGCAGGGGAACTTTTTTATGGCAGGAGTAACGGCGTGGCTAGGAGTGTTCAGAGTGGAAGTGGATGACGCCTGAAGTGATTATTAACGTAAACTCCTAGTTTCATTACACTTGAGGCATTGTCCTATCAAATGAGGGGATATTCATTTGATATATTCAGCTCTGCATGCATAGATACCAGACAGGCTCTTCAGATAAAATGTCAGCACAATTTATAAACGCAAAAAAAAAAAAATAGCAATTATCGCGACTAAAAAAAACTGAATAGCATTGGGACATTGTCAGACTCACTTTAAAAATAAAAATCCATATATCCCGTATGTGGTGCACAACTGTATTGATTCATACAATCACTTCATTATTTAATACTAAGCTTGTGTAGATTGATTTGGACAAGCTAACCATCTTAGGAATGAGATACAGCATATGTATGAGCAAACCAGGACTACAGTCAAGGATGGATACAGCACCTATAAAATACCATACATTCTGTGTTCAGCTTTTCAGATCCTCAGATTTAAACATTGACAGTATTCATTTACATAGATACAGCACTATAAAACATTTTATTCAGATATAACTTTAATTTACACATTAACAAAAACAGTTTATATACACACGCATTACTTTGTACAACATATACACCAGTATATTTAAAATTACACATTGACAGCTGAACTTGTGATTTCAAAATACTGCATGAAAATCTCAGGATGGCCTCTGTAAAACTGCCCAAGCAAACGTTTTTTCTCCTTTGTAGAATGCTTTGGGTTCTCATGAATAGTCCTGAGTAATGCCCATAGCTCCTCCTTTGTAGTTTTCTGAACATTTTCTGTGTACGTTTTGCTTGAGACTCGCTGGCAAAATGCAGAACCTGTAGGTACAAAGATGTGTATAATTTAATGCAGGTTTTCAATGAAGCACAATGTCCTAGCGAATGACCATGGGACATACCCGTTACCGTGTCTGGTTCCTTCCCTTGTAGGCGGCTTGCAAGCTTTTCACTAACCAGCTTGTGCAATGATCCGGGTATCTGTTAGGAAACAAAGCTAATCATAAAGGTATGAAAATATTAACCCTTTAGAAAAGTACCATAGGTGTTTTTTTTTATTCCAATGCAATGTAGCTAGTTTTTGAAATAAACTAAAGGGTGTCAATATACACATCAAGAGCAGGAAATGTGCTGAGCAGAGCTCATGATTTACTGGAAGAGTAAACATGAAAGGGGGGGGGCAATATGCCCTTCAAATAATTCAAGGTGAAGCCCACTGTTTGATTTGGAATCTGCTTGCTACCCAGTGTAAACAATCTCTGCTCCCTGACTGAGCAAATCCTCTGGCTGCATAACGATCAGATAGAGGTGATTTGTGGAGTTCATGTGAATAAAGTACCTTGAACAAATCACAATGATTGTCAAGCATGAACAGCACAAGCAGATCCACCTTTCCCTTTGCTAGGTTTTTGTGGTTGACGACTGCCCTGGAAAATGCCCGTTTCACCGCCATCCGGTTCTCGATCTAGAAAATACAACCAAATTACATTGAATAATTCTGGGAACAGTCTGCTGAAAATATGACGTTAACCAGGTGTTTAAATATTTTGGTAGAGAGAACCTTCTAGAGAACTTTGACCATAAGGTCAATAGCAATGCGATTCTGTAGTGAGCCCACATCGACCTGTTAATCAGGATTCACACTGGATGTGCAGCCTCACCTCCCTGTGCAGTCGGACTTCAGCTGGGTCTGCAGCTGCAGCCATGAAGCACAGCAATCTGCGTAGCTCTTCACGGCTGCGTTCGTTGACCAGCTTCAAGCATAGCTGCAAAGCCTCCAGGGCTTGGTCCAGCTTCCCATTCACTGTGGATAAACCACAAGGCGAAAAGCAGAAGTGGAGATTTCAGTAGAGTACAAATCATCCAGACCAAGATTTTGTTTCAACCAACTAGTTAAGTATGCCAACTGATTCTTTATACTCAACTGGTTGGTTGAAACAAAACGTTGGTCTGGATTTGTACTCTACCTGAAATCTCTACCTCTGCCAAAAAGAACAGAGGCCATGTCAGCTACAGAACTCTAGATATGCTGGTCAAACTCCTCTGTACATAGCTGCCATGTTACAGCCATGAGCTGAAGAATTAAACGAAAGCCAAGTGACTCAGTGCAGAGTTCGAAGCGTGGGTCAACTTTGAAAAAATTTTTTACCAACAATTCTACCTGAGCTTCCAATGAATGCTCAAAGTGTGAGCAGCATTGAAGCAGGAGCTACACATTAAAAGGGAAAAACAAGACCCTTATAAGACTGCTGTTCAGTCAGCAGAAAGTCCCAGATCATTCTGGGAGCATGGTGTGGCATGACGCTAGCCAAAGTGTTCCTGAAACAGACGGGACTTGACCAAGTCACCAGATTTAATAGTAGATTATAGCCATTTCCGTAATGGTATGGGAGTAGCTGAAATTCTACTGCATGATCCCACATCAGGAAATCATCAAAATTCCACCATTATAAAAAGCAGTACAATGTTTAATGTTCAGTATTAATTTACATGACTTGCTAGCTTACAGGTTATCAGTGAGGTTGTGACAGTCGAGAAAGGCACATGCCTACCTGTAAAAATGTGTCTCTTAACCCCCCCATCTCTCGCCATTCCTGTCATGTGCTGATAACTCTACACATCTGGTTGTTGCACTGTGACATTCACAGCATCTCAGAGGCAGTAAGCAAGGTTAACTGGTCATGAATGTATAGGCTACGCAAAGTTATGTCGTGTGTAGTTCTGAAATGGTGCCTATTCATAAATTTGGTTTGTGCAACGCCACACCGGTTCCGCCTTGTGTTTAAGTGAAACAGCCCTTTTGTTTGTCACTCCATCACACCATTTGTCACTCAGCATCTTCTCAAACCTGCTTCCTGAATCTAGGTTATGCTCATATACTTTGCAATCTATAACAGCCCTCATTTATTTTTTTAAGCTAACCCTAGGCAATTCCTTTTTTTTTTAAATAAATATATACACACACACACACATACATATACACACACACATACATATACATATACACACACACACACACACACACACACACACACAACAACATGAACAACT
>JAODKF010000009.1:22190247-22234046 GCA_026779585.1 Mormyrus proboscirostris
CATCTTCGGCGGGCATCATGTAGACTAACGATAATACTTTCTCAAATCATCAATCACAATCAGCCATCATCGTACATTATCTGCCGAAATCGTTTGAAATTATTTTCCGTATATTTATTCAGTACACACTGGGCGACGAAAACCTTTGAAGAAAATTAATTTGGTCACCCGTATGTCGATATTTTTGGGTCGTCCGGCAGTTACTCTACGTAACCATGTGCAGTCGGCCACAGTTGAAAACCGGTCGTCCCGGGTGTGCGGGAGACCGGATTGTCCACCCCTGGGTTGCAGCCGCACGCCGCGCGACGTCAATATCAAGATCGCATGTTATGCACTTGCAGGACTGGGTTGAAACTAGCTTGGATGGTGTCTTGTTTTTTCATACGCCCTACTGTCCGGTAGTACTGCACGATATATATCGTTTATAGCGCCATCACTTTGCAGGATGTGCAGTGTCAAGTAAAAGCCAATTAAATCAAATACTTCATGCTGTAACTTATTCGCAAGGTTCTCATTTTCCATAACTTATGCACAAGATAAGTCTGACAGTATAACAGTTTACTTTTGATTTGAGGGTTTTTTGGATGCAGTGTCTGTTGCCAGTAAGGCCTCTGCACGCACAGCAAGTCACCAGTCACAATTAGGGTGATATAATTCACTGAGCGTGGGGGGCTTGAGGTTTCGCTAATACATTTTTACTTTGTCATAGGAAAGAGAACTTAGCAAGCTTTGCAATTTTAACAGTCGTTCCTTTTCGTGATTATCTAGTACACATTTAAAAAAAAAAAACAAGTCTAACGTTTGCCGCCACTGCTTCTGCACGAGTTCGGCATGCACTCTGCGAATCAGTCATAATCCTTGCTGTGGTGAGTTTGTGGGGGGAAAAAATTACATGAGAGTGAGAAGGAGAAAAGTGAGCAATAACTGATTACAAAAAGACCACTGTATGGTGATGTTTTGGATCCTGTATTTCACGATACCCCGTGACCCTGAATGGGACAAGCGGTTACCGAAAATGTATGGATGGATATTTGATGATATTGAGCAAAAGCAATTGATCGATCAGCACTGCTTTGTTCCTGTTGGCAAAGCTCACAGCGCCACCGCCAGCTTATTTGACAGACTCTCACTATAGATCTATTTTCGTAGAATTTATTTTGGGTACATTTTTGGGTACAAAACAATTCTTTGCTTTGTAAATACTGCAGTATTTATTATAAATCCCATCACAATCACGTCAAAATCACAGAATTTATCCAGTTTCGTGTCGTAGGGGGGGCCAGGAGCTTGTCCCAGGCTGTATTGGGCAGAAGACGGGGGGGCACCGTGGACAGGATGTCAGTGTGTCGCAGGGCACACATTCACACACGCAGTCATACACTGGGCAATTTAGAGATGCCACTTAACCTAATAGTGTGTCTTTGGACTGTAGGAGGAAACCTACACTCAAAGACTAGAGGTGTGAGAACAGTGTTGCCTGTGAATTTTAATATTTAAAAAATCCATTCTTGCTGCTCGAATCTGAAATTTTTATGTCGTTTAATAAACTTTAATATGCCACGTGTTGTCAAAATTAGGGACAGTATGATTTTCATAAACTAATCCATTTGGTTTGCTGAGCGATGCATAATCAAACATTGTCATACTGTGCATTTACCCCAAATGCTTCAAACATATTAAACGGCAAGTGGTACTGAGATGATCAGTGGCTCTCACAGGCTTATTTAGCATCTTTTGAAGACTAGTGTTTTAAGTAGAAAACTGGCGTAATAGCTCAGTGGAAATAAATGGGAGAAGATTTGGGAATTGTGATATTGAATGGAAACCAAGGACGTGGTACAGGCTGCAGAAGACTCTGCATGAAGGGCTCTCTTGCATTATATCAAAAAGCTTGCTCCATGAAGGAGCTTAGAGTCCTTCTAAAAGAGCAGGAAAATTTGTTCTATTGGGAACGCTGCGGACATTTTAGTGCCCCCCCCCCCCCCTCCGGTAATGGTCTCTTGGTAATTTACTGTGATCTCGTCGAGGGTCTAAGAAATGGTCACAATTTAGCGCCATCAGACGCTTTCTGTCCTGCCGAGATCAGTCAGTCTTCTCCCCCGTCCTCCAGCCGTCTCCGTGTTCGGGTCAGCTCTCGTAAACCCTCCCGGACCCCTCTCCCCGTGTGGCTCCTGCTGCGGGCCCGCGTCCCTTTGCGTCCCCGAGGCTGCGTGGTGGGTGGCCCACAAGCGCCAAGCACTCCTCCTTTGATGTGCCTTCAGTCGCGCTGAAGATTTGGAGAACGACGCCTTTAATGGGAATTCCTTCGGTCTGCAGGGCTGTGGGTGATTTTGCTCCACAGTTCCAGTCTGGAACTTTTTACCTCCAAAAATCTGAAGCCTTTCATTTAGGTTAAATATCATAAGTGCATAAGTGTCATTAGGCATTTGCATTTGAGGCTTCATCTTATTTGTCTCACCTAGAGTTCTTTTAAGAATGTGTGCATGTTTTTTTCTGGGGGAATTTTATTATAATTAATTGTAAAACCGCATATATTTCTGAGAGCTATATATTGTCACTGTCCGATGGAAATTGCATATGTCACTATTTTATTCTAGATGGAATATGTCAATTCTTCTGTCTACTGATAGCTTTTGACATCTAAGTGACCAAGAAAAAGATGTTTTATGGAGTCATTTGTTTCAGTAGTATTTGTTTGCGCTAGTTAACGTTTGCAGTTATTGTCATTTGTATGGATGACTTTACATTGCAAATTTTTAATAAAGTATCTCATACTTATAATTGTGAATATAGAGCGAGATTAGATTGTATCTTGTTGACACAGAAATTAGTCTTGCTGACAACCATCCACTAAATGAGTCTGTTTAATACATTTATGGTGATAAGGGTATCTCATCGTATTGTTTTAGGTTCATTTTCCATTTTCTGAGAAAATGCATTTTCTTCTCACTCCTGATACTGATTTTGCAAGATAAACGTTTTTTATTTGACAGTAACGATATACGTACACACACATATACATACATACATATACACATACATATACACACACACACACACACACACACACATACATATACACACACCCTCCTGAAGATGGACCCCTCGTGAAGACCCTCAGAGAAAGACCCCCTTACCCAGCAGCTCTGCAACACCAGTATGGATGTCAAATAGACGGTTGGTGAGAAGGGGAGGCTGCTGTGGGTGGCCGTAGTGCTTAGCAAGGACGTCAAACAGGAGCCGCTTGCACTGCTGGGTGTCGTCCGAACATCTCGGCAGACCACGGCTCACCTCCACCACCAGCCGGTCAGGCAGGAACTCCAGACAGTTGACGGCAGCCGAAAGCCAACAGTCTGCCCTGCAGAACAGGGCGAACTCCAGTACTGAGACAACTTTAAATAATCACAAGGCTGAAGGGTCTAACTATGGCATGTAGCAGAGAGTGAAGACAGAAACAACATGGCAGAGCGCACTGGATTCAATACCCATGGTGCAATTCCTAGGTTTCAGTGTCAACTGTGGAATTCAAATATGTGGAGTGGCTGATGAAAATGACCATGTGCATTAAATGAACATGAACAAACTTCAGTCCAGCATGAAGACCTTGCACTGAAACTACCCACAATGCTTCAGGTGGGCTATAAAATGGAACCAAACTGGCACATACTGAGAGTCACTGAAGGCCTTCAGAATCTCCCGGTCCAAGTAGTTGCTGGTGTACAACAAGTCAGGGTCACTGCCCATGCTGTGAAGTTGGGGCTGGGGATCTGGCTTGCTTTCCAACAAACTATCCAGAAAGGGGAGCTCTATCAGCTGCAGTAACCGCAGGACTGTCTGCTCCTGCCACACTTCATTCACCACTGGGGGGGGGGGGGGGGGATGAGGTGGAAAGGCAGAAATCCTGATGTTACACCATAAGGTCACCAGGACACTTTCACACACTATCAAGCAGATAACCAACATGCAGCTAAATGCCAGAAAAGCTAAACGTTAAGAAGTGACCAGAACGCAATAATTGCATAAAGTTAATGTTGTATTTAAAAGGTGCACAAAACAGAAGAGGCATAGGATCAAATTACAGTTTGTGTCAATGGTGTTTGCTAGTTATGAACTCCAGTCAAGAGAAACACTCACATGGCTGAGATAATTCTGGGTTCATAATGTGCGGCGTATTGTTCGGATTCAGCTTTAAGTTTCCCAAGAGCTCCTCAAAAGTCTCGTCAGTTTTGACAGGCGTGGTGTTCGAATATAATGATTCATCTGACCTGGTGATTCAAGAGAACATACACAAGTCTGGGTGTCATATAGGCACTGATCATCTCACCCAGGTACTATTACAAACTGAAATTCATTTCTTGCTCCTAGCGGGCTGGTGCATACATTTATCTAGCTGAAATACTACAACTACACAGAGTAAAGCCCCAATCGTGTGTTACTTGACTTCGAGTCTATATCAAACATGCATGTAAAATCTAAGAACCATGCATTTGACAATAGTAAAGAATTAAAAATTTCTAAAAAATTTTAAATAAAACCAAAAAAGTATCATACCGTCCAGAGGCAGTAGCGCACACCGATTTCTGCACACCGGAAGAACAATGACTGTTCGTGGAGGTTTGTGTGTTCAGAAACCTATAGAGACTGCAGCTGCTGTCCTCAAACGTCATACGCTTCTTCTCCTTGCCAAAGCCGCGGCTGCCCACCGCTTCAAATACCTTGCAGTCCATCAGAGCTTGACACACTCGGACCACCTTGGCCCGGGGAACCTCGGCATCTCCAAAGAACTTGCTCTGGATGAGGTGAGCCAAGATGACGTCCACGGCTTCAGAGCCCAGGAAGCTGTCATTGTGGACCTTGAGGTTGTGTCGCCTCCGCTTGACCTCCACGTTTGTCTGCAGGTTGGTGATGATGCTGCTCCAGATAAACGTCGCACGGAATGGCTTGTTGGCCATCCCGTGATCTTCTTAAGAGAAAGTTACAATTGAACGAAGGAAAAATAAAATAATTTAAAAAAAAAAAAAAAAAAAAACACATGCAGTTTGTTTGTTTTACATAGAGACCAATGAGTATTCGCACACAAAACACACACCATTTTCAATGTTTTGAACATTTTCAAGGAAAGCAAAGAACAGCATGAGTTCCAAGCCCAAAGTAAAGAATATTCCAAGCCAAAACCAACTCCTCCCATGTCCGATGAGTGCACTAGAGGGCCATTTCAGGTCCTGCAGGCTGCTCCGTCATAAGAACCATCGAAATACAGTACAATAACGAGTCTGTAGCAATGTCTCTGAGGCAGCACACAGAACAGACATTCGCTACAGATTCAGACATCATTAAACCCACCCCATTTTGTACACCCCTACAATGGATGGCCGCATTTCAAGTTCATAACTTCTACCCACTTGATCAGAGCTTTGCTCTGTCAGCCCAGGGGAGAAGAGGGTTTTAACTGTTTGTACACTTTATATTTCGAGTATAACGTAGACAGACCTGTTGACATCGAACACGAACAGGGAGGAGGTACTGAAAATTGTGCGAGATAAAACAAGACATCTCTAAATGCTTGTATACCAGGATAAGGAAGAGAAATTATCAAGATAAAAATTTAATTAGTAAAGTAGGGTGAAGCGCGTCACTGGCATTTCCTTCATCCTGGCTAAAAAATTCGCTGTACAATATTAGCATATACAAGTGCATACACTCACTAATGTCAATGAATACCGATGCAGCTTCCAACCATTAAAACAATGTTAGCTCATCTACATTCCAAACACTTTCTTGATTCCTGGGGAAATTCTGTAAAATCTGAATGATCAGTCAGTTCAACAAGTAACCATGAAATATAATGAGGAATGTCATTTTTAAAAGTTGTAATCTTAAATTGGTACTTAAAGTTAGGCTTCAGAGCAGCTCTTCTCCCAGCTGCCCGGACCGAGGGATTTAACTCAGCCAGCCGGGATTTAAACTCTCATTCAGGGGTAACAACGCGCGGTTTGTTTGCACAACTACGGGTAAATAACCGCAAAGGGAGCGCAACTGACTTCACCGTAATCCCATAAGCGTCCGGAGTCTTAAACGTCGCGTCCGTATGAAACTCTCCGCTTTAAGAACCGTGGTACTTTTCGGTCACTTTGTAGCGGCACTTACCCAATAGTCCGTGTGAAATATATTAACGATCCGTTTCATCAAGTACCTCACTCAGGTCACTTTTCCTGTAACCTAGAGAACTTCGCTGTCTGCAGCATTGGCTGCTTTATGGTTCTAGCTATGGCTTGAGTGTGTGGCTGAGTTACGTTTATGAGGAGTTAGGTTTATGATGGGCTGCTTGACTAACGCTACTTTCTCCACCGACCGCGACCGGTCAGACCTGTTTGGTATCATATCGTGGAAACGTGCCGGCGAAAAACACGTCCCGCATTAAACGCTTACCCATAAATGTTCAACACTAGTTGTTTTCACACTATAAAATATTCAGTTTTATGGATTTAGAAATGGGAAAAGACTGAGCGGGCGCAACTTTCAAAAGACACAAAAAGTACACAAAGTAATATATTTCACTATTTAAAGAGAAACAGCATATGACTTACTATCTAATGTATGTATCTCTTCTGAAGAATTATTCTATAAATTATATAATTATTTGATTACATGGGTTACGCATAGAGTTCATACAACAGCAGACAAACGGGAATCTACAGAAATCATTAAATAGTAAACGCGGTCTCGTCCAAACCCGACAAAGTTAGTTGCGACGCAACGTAAAAAATAAAATAAAGACAATTTACCGGGTGGTCTATGCCTGGGACTGAAAAACCCTGCGGAGAAACTGAGAGCTGCCGCTTTCTCCCTGACTGAAGCCATGGGTCCGCCGACAGCGGCCGCTACAGCGCCTCTTATAGGGCGGACAGGGAGCCACCGGCCCCCAATGTTACGGTACCCCTCCATCAATTAAAGTCACAGACATCCGTACGCATCAGGAGATATTAAACAGTCATCCAACAAACTATTAAATGAGAAAGATATTACTCTCCACCTTAAACAGAACAATTGACTTTGTATAATCCTTAGCTTTAACAGTATACTGTCCTCAATTGTGATAAAGTTAATTAAATATTAAGCCTGGTGCATACATGTTAGGGCCTAACGGCATATGTGCAAGAGGCAATGGCTGGAAGTATGAAATGGGAAGATTTTGAAATTGTAATATTTAATTGATCAATAGATCTTTCTTCAGTGCTATGTTAAACCCGATAATTTTACCTTTTTACCACTTTTGTGGCAATTTTTCCTTAGTTCCTCCAAAGGGGCACCCAGTATATTCTGCAACCTACCTAAGGTAGCTCCCAGACAACAATTTGACAAAGAAAAAAATATGGTGAAAATCTGCACTTACCTCCCAATCAGAAACAGCCCACTGATGACATAACCCAATCAGAAACAGCCCACTGATGATATAACCCAATCACAAACAGCCCGCTGATGACATAACCCAATCACAAACAGCCCACTGATGACATAAAGGTGTCCTTAGGGATAGAAACTTCAGGTCTCTGAGATCATTAAGGTTATGTAGGCGTTTATATGGGAGGGCAGACCTTTCTGACTTTATTGAGGAGTAACAGACCAATAAGCGTCACTGTTACAGGTGTAAAGACAAATACAAAGGAAACGATAACATGCAGTAGAACTGGTCTGACTGGAAGCGTCCTGTGAACCGCCAATCCTCAGAGTGTCAAACACATTGCAGAGAAAGCAGACCATACCTGTCACTCTTTCAAAGAATCAAAATAGCTGCATTTCAAAACGAAAAAGACTGACTACATAAACCACATGAAAGAAATGTGTAGTTATTATATTTCTAGTACTTAGCTAGCAATTAACAAGTAATTAGTAATTGACATGCACGTATAATGTAAATATCACTTTAAAATAATGCTTGCCTTTATTTTGCAGCTGAGTACTAGTATAAGCTGAAACACCAAATAGGTGAAAAAGAGAGGAAGCATGGTTAGCAGCTTGGAAATGTGCCATAAGTGACCCAAACTGGCTTGACAAGCTCTCTTAGCTGCTCCAGCCCAAATGGAGATGTTTTGTAAATCGGCTTGTCTGTGTTGTCATCAGCAGAATAGTCAGGCTTGGTTATGGCCCTGGGCATGAGTGCCATCAAACAGGGCTGGAGGGACCTGTGAGAACAGAGCTTAGAATTGTTTGTATGAGGCCAGTGGACAGTTTCAGACAAGTGAGAGCCTGATTATGCAGTGTCATCACAATACACTTTATGGCTCATTGAAGTTCATGATTCTAACATCCTCATATTTTTATGTTTGCTCAGGACAGGACAAAGTACTGAAGATCTGTTAAAAGTCATTCCAACTCATGCAATTCTCAAAACACATTTTTTGTAATTATCAGCAATCATCAGCGAAAGATTTGAATTACTGTTATGTTAAAGACCAGTGCAAGCAAAGAAAAATCCACCAATTCTACCCACACCCACAAAAGGTTTGTCAGGTCAAGCCCACTTGAGAAACTATGTACAAAATCGATATTCATTCATGTTCAGCTTCATCCAGACATTTGGCTTTTAACAAACATTCATTTCTTCCAGTGACATAGAATGGAATTCTGAGCTGGGCACTTGGACAGACATTACCATTAGTGACAGTGCTCTCCTTGATTTCTGAGCCCGACTTGACAGATGTGCTTTTGTGTGCTGGGACTGGGAAGCGGCTGCATTGCGCCATGCAGTCATATTTTATTTAGCGTGTCCCCAGAAAGTTCCCCATTTATGACAAGGAAACCAGAATGCATAAATCAATGGAAATTGCAGAAGCACATTCTCTCTAACAATATTGCCTATTATTTGAGTAGATAGTGCAGGAAAATATGCATAGAAACATTATAAAAGCTTCTGTGTTATTCTTTTTTATTTCTTACTAAAAAGGTGATAACCAACACTAGCACTAACTGGACGGCAATAACTAACTTCATTAAGCAGTATTGTTTTTGCATGTTGGAAGTTACCTTCAGATTGAAAGGGTGAGAAAAGGAAAGAGGCCTAGTTCCAAATGTTACCATCGTCACACAATGCTGACCTGACCGGTTAGTCTCTGTCATCTACCAAGTAACACTGAAGAAAATAAACAAATAGATATATTTGCATTTAAAGCATGGCTATTCAGATCAGTCCTGAAGGGCAGAGCACTGCTGGTTTTCCAGCCGTCCTTTACCTGTGAACCAGGTGTGAAGCCTCTGGCCAATCAGAATCAATAATTATTTAACTAATTGCCCGGGAAAACAGAAAACATGGGCTGAATTTGGAATGGAGTGCCAGATTTGAATAGGGGGGATTTAAAAAGAGGGTCACACATCCATACACAATCACAGACAGGGCATTCTCCTGGGTCATGGTGTCACATGAGGGAGCCCATGGCTTAGTTTTCCAGAAAGTTATGCATGTGATATCGCCTCCCGTCTTCTGCCACGACAAGCTGTCGATATCGGAAATTTCTAGATATTTAACGTTTGCAAATAATCTGATGGCCAGATTGCTTTCAGACAGTGCTAATGTGAACAAATGTGACACCACAGTTAAAACGAGAGATGACATTTGTCTACAGGAGGCCATCAAAAACCCAGAGCAGCTGTAGGAAAAAACGAGGCTCAGGTGGTCTGGTTTAGTAGGAAATTTATTTTCATTTATCAGAAAATAACTGCAGTGTGTAACAAGGCTACACTTGTAAAGCAAAACTAATGCAATACTGTAAGCATTTTCTGGTTAAAATCGAGGCCAACTTTTAATAACAAAGAGATTATCTTAAGATATATAGTGTACAATAGGAAATAGACATATAAATGTATAGGGTCTATAACTTCTCTGGAGAACAATAAAAGTGTATTACAAAGTACATGGAACAAACTGGACCACAATATTTTCTTCTGTGAAAAATACACCTATTAGTGAATAAAATGTACATTTTCAAAGTATAAATGATTTTTTTTTTACTCAAACAGAGAAAATAGTTCAGGTAATTGCATTTCATTACAATAAAAATACATCACAAAAAAGTGGTATTAGAATTGCACCAACTCCATTTTCAGATGTATAACCAGTGTTATATAATGGAGTCTCTGAAGCATCTATATTACCCTTTGTAAATTTCTCTTTGACAATATACTGACAAAACTTCTCTTTACAAAATATACAATATTCTACATAAATTTGGCACTCCATTGTAGGAATGGATGTCTTTCCATACATGTGTGTATTAACATTACACATACACAGGCATTTATATCTACACACAGTCCTCACTTTGACCTGTCTGAATAATACACTGTGATGAGATACGAATATAAAACGAATGTGTTGATTCCTATGCTTGATCCATCAAAATAAAAAGTCTAACAAGCCTCCTGAAATGTGATTTAATGACTTTTTTTCTGGTATTAAGGCCTCTAATGACTGAGGCCAATACCAAATTCCTAAGGGCACAAGAGATCCGGACCTCATTGCGTGTCCATTAGTGCTTTCAAAAAGCCCCGTCAGAGTGTGAAGTGCCTGTGTCAGTCACGGGGGAGGGGGGGGGCATTCCTGCTCTGCCTACAGACAGGTCTGCTGCACCTGGGTCAGCAGGTGGCCAAACTTGTCAAAGAGGCTTTCTACCCAGCGCCGATCTCGCATGCACAGTTGCACGGTCTCCTCCTGGCCCAGGTCCTGCCCCCCCGTCTGCAGGGATGCAATCTGCTCAGGGAGGGGGGGGGGTGTAATAGGGTATTAATAAATACATTAGCAGGTCAATCGAGTGGTCGAATCAGCTCTAGCTACATATCACAGGACACAGGGCAAGATATGCTAAAGCACGGATGAGGATGAGACACAAAGGGCCCAGGAACATGAAATGGAGCCAAAGAATGGAACATGCTCTCTCACCTCATCTTTGCACAGCAGATATGTGTGGTACTTGTAGTGCTGAAGTGAGTGATAAAGTGAGATCCACTGTATCTTCTCTTTGTCTACTGTGTATTCCTGTACAAGATACAAGATCTTAGGCACTTTAAAGACTACAAAAAAATACCTATTTAGAGAAACATTTAGAGAAACAAATATTCAATGTGGAGGCAAACCATTTACATTAAAATTGTTAGCTTGAGTTCCGACGGGAAGAACATGTAAAAATGTATTCAGAGACATGGCTGCCACCTAGAGGCCAGACCTTGTAGTACAAGTATGAGAGAGGAACAAAGGCACTACATTTGGGCAGCTGCCAGAACTGCAAATTCAGGCATGAGCAATTTGATAACACTGCTTTGCAAGATTTTAGTGTTAATATATAAATACAAAAATAGTTTGACAGCAACAAAAACTATGGATTTGCCTACCAAAGTGATTTTTTTTGTGTTATTTACCAGTGGTACTTTGCTGGCGGCTTTGGAAGGCCTCATGGTTTTCTTGTTGTAGGCCCTTCCGCTTAATCGCACTTTAAAGGAGGGGTTGTCTTCATCCTTCTTGGCTTCGCTCACCAGGGATAACTCTGGGAAGTTGTCCAATGCACTCTAGCGATACAACATTAGTGGGGGTGGGTGGATAAATTTAGGTCTACTGAGAATAGAAAATCACCTACTAATAATAGGGGGGGCCACACCTGCTGCTGTTCCAAATGCATCAAAATCACGGCTTGCACATCGCGACCCAATGCCCAACTCTAGATGCCCAGCGAAAGGCTGCCCAGAGCCATCTGCCATTTGGCAAACTACTTCAAACATTTACATATGACATCCAACCAGGAGCATTTCTAGGGCGATCTGAGCATGAAGATTCATTTCATTTATCTGACACTTTTACCTAAAGCATCTTTCGGTTGAGGGAAGGGATAAAATTAGTGTGTCGCCCAAATTAGTGTGCACTCCCTGGGATGTGAACTCTCAACCATTGCACTGTGAGCACAAGGCTGTACTTGTTGAACTGCCAGTAGAGAGAGAGACACCTTGAAGAGCTGGCCAACGCGTAGTTTGGACAGCAGCCTCCTCCTGTTGTCTGTGATCATCCCATCCACCTTCTTCACATGAGGAAGTAGGAGCTCATCTAGGTGGAGTGTGTAGAGACCACAGTGCTCAGTGCAACATGTGCCTTCATAATACAGCTAGTAGCTATGCCTCAGTGTACCAAACAGTGCATTTATTTACCAGAACACCACCACATACCGCTCTCCTTCTCCAGTGCATCCATTACGTCAGGATCCAGGGCCACACTAATCAACAGCTCCACAAAGCTCTTGAAGGTCTCCTTCATGGTTCTGGTGTTCAGAAACCGTGATGCAAAGGGGACCGGAGGTGTGAACTCTGGGACATAAAACAGAGGAAACATTATATAAAAATGATAAAAAGGCTTGTTTTAATCAATACAAGCCAAGTATAGTCTTGATTTAATGACATGAGACCTAAGATTCAGTACCCAGAGACGTCTACGGAACTCACCATCATCTTCACTCAGAGCCTCCAAGGAGGATTCCGAGGCAGAAGGAGAGAACTCCTCCTTCCACCTTCTCCTCTTTTTGGGTGGCGGCTCTGCCTTCACTTTGCTCTGCTTGGTTTTGGGCCGGGCCGACGGCCTGCTGGCTACGGCTTTCGGCACAGATGCAGCACAGGCTGAACCGACTGTAATCCTGTGACCAAACAGGGCTTTGGCCTGCGAGCCTCTGAACAGAATGAGACTAAGTAAGGAGATGGAGTGAAAATGCAAAGGGCTTGAAGACTGTACACAAACATAAGAAGGACGGCACGCCTCGGCATTTACCTCATTGAGTGCATCGGCTTGCACCGTGGTTTCCTGTTGCAGACGCGGACATATTCCCTCTTGTTCACAGTATCAATGAACTTCACATAGACTCGTCTATACATGGTCTTTGCATCTCCAAAGTAGCCTAAATACTACATAAAGAAATGGTACAAATTAATACTCAGAGAAGAGAATTTGGTTTTCCATATAGAAAAAGTCCATTCTAACAGCTAACAGAGGAGAGACTATAATATCAAAGGCCTTAGGCAGTAGAGTGTGACTTCTCCCACTGGAGCCTTCTAGCTATACCTTCTAGCTTAAAGTGCAGAATTTTTCTTTTAATCTCTATTTAGCATAAATCACATTGTAATTTTACACATTGCCATCTACATGTACACTGAATGCATAGCAGGCCGATCATGCACCCAATATGGGGATGACAACCCCAACTGATCTTAGAACAGCACCAGGTTTAAATCTCTCTCAACAGGATCTGAAGAGCACATCATGTTGGAACAATGCTACACTCAACATGTTCTTCTACTTACGCTGTTAGTAGCTGAAAACACCCTGGATCCGTCCCTTAATTCTGGCACAAACTTTTGCAGCAAGGCCTTCTGCACTTTCCAGATGGCGGGCGGCTCTCGTCCTGCTTTAAGGGTCATCTGCTCAAACACAACAACCCAGAAATGGATCCAACTGCTAACAGAGGAGAGGCTACAACATCAAAGGCCTTAGGCAGTAGAGTGTGACTCCCCCCACTGGAGTCTTCTAGCTATAATAAGTTTGTAGCTTCCATTTCTGAAGAGTAAAATGAATGATTATTCTTCCAGATGTTTGACCAAACTAATATTGCATGAAGTGAGAAAAAATACTGTGTGATCTTATATTGTGAAAACAGCTGCGAAAACCTAGAGGCCTGGAACTTTAATGTTTCCAACACAGCAGATCATAACTGTAACAAAGCTGGGATAATACCATTGTCTCCATGAAGTGTGGCTCAGGATGCTAGCTGACTCAAATATTCAAATATATACATCAAAATTCCAGAACAAGTAGCAGCAAGACCTGTAAACACGTACAACCCTAGAGTGGCCCCCAGAAATACTTGGCTTCAAATGGAAACTTTTAGAAGTAGAATAAAACATTATGTCTATATTAATCTTTAAAAAAAAATAAATAAAATAAAAATGAGAAATGGGAAATCAGTTTGGGTTGAATTTACGAAAATCGTTTTCTCCAGATGAGTTTGGGTGGGTGATGACACATGCAGGCATGAAAATCCATATTTCCATCCTGTTTTACTCTCTGCCACATGGTGAGATCATAAAAAAAGGTACACATTTTTGCATTTAAAATATCTCAGTAAATAGGATACTTACTACTTACAGTGTCTTACTGTCAACTTGGTAGGATTTCCTTTTTAAAATGTAAAATGTGCAGTTATTTAAAAGCCCATAGCCCTAGATTCAATGTATTTTACCTTCAGGCACTCAATGTCCTCGATTTTCACGACAAACTCGTCCCGCTCACGGTACATCCCTTCCCCGCCACTGTCAGACAGCTCCTCGTCTGTTAAGCCTTCGATAGCCACGGACGTCAGCTTCATGGCGAGCTGATCCAGGGGGATGTCCTTCAGGAACTCCTGCACAGGAGCATCTGAGGCTGTAGCATGAAGCTGATCTTGGGCTATTTGTTCAGTGAGAGGCATGCTGGGAGATTTCTCTGGCTTTACAGTGGCGCCGGGAACTTTATCTGTAAAGTGAAACAGCACATGTATAGAAGTGGCAGGTAGGTCTTCAAAGGAGGAAATTATTCAAATAGGTGAATAAAACTTAAAAAGATAAAGATTGAATCTCTGGTTCCGTTCCCACAGAGAGAGGAGAAGTACATTTCAGATTACAGAGTTTGTTGACCTATTAAAAAAAAAAAAAGATAATGAACTACATCAAATGGAGCTTCCATCGTTACCTAGCTTGCTTCTTTTATCTGCACTTTCATCCAGGGCAAAGAGTGCAGAATTGATGCTCTTCTGAAGATCCTGATTTCTGCCCATAGAATCATCCTCATCAGAAGAGAAGGATGGTAAGGTCTCTAGATTTCTGTTCAGCTCATCATCCAGCCGCTTGGATGGACTTGAGCTGCAGGTTTCTAGTGACATTAGTGGCGTCAGTGGAGGTTGAGGCCTGGGCGGCAAAGGCAGAGGGCAGGAGGCCCGCCTGGAGGATGCAGAAGGCTTCCTGGATCGGTTTGGCATTCTTATTGGTGGGGATGAGAACTGCTGTTTTGGTCCAGATTTAAGGAAGTCTAAAAAGGATCCAATGAAGCCAGTTTTGACCTCTGGCTGTTTTTCCTCCACCTCTCGAATCTTCTGCCGCATCCTCTCTTGCTGCTGGTAGCCATCGTAGCAGGTATCAGATGTGGAAGGGGAGTTGGTGTCACTCCCACGGGAGTTCTGCCTCTTGCCCTGGCCACTGCGCTTTATGGACTTCGGGTGACTGTTCTCCTCCTCATTAGCTAGCTTTGTGGAACCTTTACACTTGTTTTTCTTCTTGGGGTAACCATCACCAGAAGAATCCATCATGAGGTTCTCCATTTCGGTACACTGACAGTGCTCCTTACCCAGAGCCGGCTTGGTTTTGCTCACATGTCCCATCTGATTGCTCTCCTCACTAGTGAGGTGGACGTCATTCTCAGACACCGGGCTCTTGACACTACTACTCTTCCCAGTTGATTCTATGCCATTTCTGTGGTTCACGGCATGTTTTTCTGGCACATCCTCATTGTCCTCTACTGAACCATGGCTGCTTTGGGGCTTTTGTGAAGAGCTGGCCACCCGCTCGCACATAGAGTTGACAGAGTTTGCCAAACTATGCGAGTTTAACAATTCAAGTGCTTGGTGATCTGTGACGCCTCCTTTAGGCAGAGAGTGGAGGCCCATAGGTAAGTGGCCTCCATTTTGAGACATGGTAATAGTCTGAGTGTTGGAAATAGCCGAATGCTGTGAGGAAAAACTGGGAGACATATGTCTGCTTTCCACCATCTGAAAGTGTCCCTTTGCATCTGTAGGGCTTGCTAATGATGTCATTTCCCCTTCAGAGGAGGTGGCTTTGACAAAATCCTGAGGAGTGACTCCACAGGCAGCAGCAGTGGCAGCTAAAATGTCATCAACATTGGACAAGATATTCCTCTCATCGCCCAGAAGCATGGAGTCAGAGAAGCAGATAGAGCTGAGAGCAAAGTGCTGCTTTCCATCCTGTTGATTTGGTTGGCTGAAGTTCTCTTTCAGCATCAGGTGCTGATGGAGTGACTTCGATGAATCGGAAAGGTCCATTTTGAGAACATCAGAGTTTTGAGGAACAGTAGGTTGCTGTTGGCTCTGCCCACTGTTGGGGCTAATAATTTGATTGTCCATATGCAAATATTGCATTGGAATTTGCTGCATCTGATTTGAAACTTTGGATGGTTCTGTTCCTGGGTGAAGATTGGTCTGCTGCAATAGTATCATCTGTAGGTCACGCTCAGGCTCCAGCAGGACCTGAGCATTGGGCAGGCGAATAAACTGTGCAAGGTGCGGCTGTGCAGCGTGGATCTGACCATGCTGGATGCCCACAGCCTCAGACTCTTGGCCTTGAGGCTGCACTTCCTTGCGTTGACTCATTTCCTCTGTGCTCATGCTTAAATGTGAAGTTTGTAATTGAGGGGAATTCTTCTTGGTATCTAGCTCTGCTTGACTGGTTGCACCTAACATGTGATGCCCATGATGGCTCATGGAAGCCATTCTATTGTTCTTTTTAGACTCTGCGAGTGCTGGGTTCATCTGGTCCTCTGGACGCAAGCTGCTCCTGATCACGCTCGGCGAGTTGTACCGGTCATCCATCTTAGAGACGACATATACAACATGCTGGGCTCCCATGTCGCCGCCCACAAGCGTTTGAGCCGAAGCCTCCAAGGACGTCTGCTGTAGGGTCTGCAAATCCGGAACAGAAAACTCCGTTCCCTCCTGTTTAGTTGCATCAAATGATTCAGATCCTACTTTTCTCCTGTTGTAAGATCGCTTATACTCATCGGAAGGCCTATTGTTCTGTAAGGCTTCGGAAAGAGGGGCAGAGGCAAAAGAGGGAGGCTGAACAGTCACATACTTCTGAGGCTGTGGGGACACTGTGCTTTCCGTTTTCCCATCAGTGGGAGGATGTGTAAGGATGTAGTCCTGGGCTGGCTGCAGCGTTGGCATATTATGACCACGAGTGGAGGAAAAGGTGAGGGACTGAGAAGACTGGCCTGAATCGTAACTCTGAGAGGGACTCACTGTCACCAGACTCTGGGATGGTGCAGAGTAGCTCACAGCAGGCAAATCCTGAGAGTGACCAGAGGGATACCTCTGAGAGGGGTTCCCCGAACACAGCACTTGTGCCTGAACTCCGTAGTCCTCTCGGTGTCCCACCGGAGCCAAGCCCTGCTGCTGACTGGAAGAGTAAACTTGCACCAGGTTTGTTGAAGATACACTGACAGACTGATCAGCAAAAGTGGTAGGGATCTTATATAAAGGCAACTTCTCGGACTGACTGGAAGAATACATCTGTGAGTGGTTGATACTGTTTGGCAAACTCTGGGATGTAACATAACTCTGTGAGGGACTGACAGACATCAAGCTGGGCAGCTGCGCAGATGTGTAAGCCTGCGACTGGCTGGCAATCACTGGGCTCAGCTGCTGGGTGGGAGAAGGGTAGCTCTGCAGTGGCTGGTCAGGAGAGGTGCCGATGGATGTGGGAACCTCAGGGGGAAGCGGAGTCTTTTTCGAGGAAGAGTCGTTGACTTTTGCAGCAGGCTGCACTGGGGAAAATTTTGGGGACGGGATAGAAGAGGCATAGGCCTGAGTTTGCTCCAGTGTGGCTTGAGATGTCTTCTGTTGTAGTCCACCACTGCTCACCTGAGTAGAATCTCCTGAGGGGCTGCAAGGAACAACCGCCTGTCGTGAGGGGTCCTGGAAGGGGGTGTCACTCTTGTCAGCCAGATAGCCCTGCAGGGAATGCTGGGAGCTGCCGTGCAGCTGTGCCTGAACCGACGGGGTGCTGGAAGGCCGCTGATGGTGCTTAATCACACTACATTCCCGCTGAAGCGCTCTCTCGACGGAGCCCGTGAAGACGGACGGGCTGTAAGGCTGTGGGGCTTGTTGAGGGCTGGCCATCGCTGAAGGCAGTACGCTGAACTGAGGCTGAAGGAGGTGCGGCGCCGACTCCTGCGCGGAGCGATAAGTGGAGGACTGCGGTGGGATGCTGGCACTCAGGGCCGTCGCACCGAGGCGCTCATAGGTCAGGGTAGAGCAAACTGCACCCTGGGTAGACTTAATCTGCAGCAGAGGATCATGGGAGGAGAGCAAGCCATTGGTGGGCAGGCTGAAGGCAGCATCCTGTATGGCTAGAGATGAGGGGGCGGTGAAACTCCGAGCAGAGAAGGTGGTGGGCTGCTGATAGGAGGGCAGGGCTCCAGTGACAAACAGCTCTGTAGCCGGAGAGGAATTCATGCCTGACAGGGACACATAATACACGTTATTTGTTTTCATATATGCGAGTAAGCAAGTCTATAGAGAGACACCCAAATCCTGCAGAACTTATGGAAGCATGTTTTACACACATGGAATATTCTACCTCAGACAAAGAGACACATGAGCACAAAGCAGCCATGCAGGTGTTCATCTTCACAGGTTTATCCTTTGCTCCGTACCTGTCTGCCATGATGGTGCCCTGAACTGGGGAAGGAGGGAAGCAGGTCCAGCCTGGGGGGTTCGGGGCTCAATAGCAGACAAGAAGCTCATGACGGACGTTTCGGTAGTGTTACTACCTGTGGTGTGCAGGCCGGGATCAAAGATCCCAGACAGACCTGGGCGGACAGATACAAACATGAAGCATCAATAAGGAAGAACTAGATATGGACCAAGGTCAATAAGATCCAGTAGACCCTGGGACACCTTACCGATGGGGTGGTGGGCAGCGGCATAGGAGGGGATCTGAGGAGTGGAAGTGTAGGTCTGCCGGTGGATAAGCTCAGGTTCTGGGTGCGAGGATTCATAGTTCAAGCTGCAGAGCAGATGACATTATTAAGCAATCACACATTTGTAGTACAGAAATGGCAATAATTAAAGATGACCTGAAAAACTAACTAGCATTAACATGAAGAACATAGTTTGGTCTTCAGACCCCAACAGTGAGACCCCAGAGGTACTCAGCTCTATACCCCGAGAGTGTGACACCCTCCGGGACAGAGGTACTCAGCTCTATACCCCGAGAGTGTGACACCCTCCGGGACAGAGGTACTCAGCTCCATCAGTAAGGATATGGACCTAGTGCCTCAAGGTCATGTTATCATAGATGAGGCAAGACACCCAGGGGAACATTTGACAACTAATTCTTCTAATATTAGATTTCAATCAAGTTGTAATGCATAAATCAGCAAACAATGCAACAGTACAATGTAAATTGAATTAGAGCATTATGAGTATTAATAAGACCAATTTTATGGAAGCAAGACCTTCCTCACAGCCAATACGAAACTGAAAACCAGTTTCAGAGGTGAGTGGCCTCAGCAGGCACATGAAGGCTGACCTAGAGTATCTCTCACAATGGCACATTACCACACTAGTGTCACCAGCAATCGCTGTAGTCCAGAGCAAAAACCCCTAAGATGAAAATTTAATTAAATTAAATTTAATTATTCATTTGCCATTTGTACAGGCTCAGGTACATTGGAATGTGTTTTCACATATGCCATCATGTCTTTGTTATGAGAGAAATATACACACATGTATAAGCGAGGTGGGGTCAGAGAGCAGGGCCAGCCGTCCAGGTAGCCTGTCCGGAGCCCTTTTTGGGGGTGATATGGGGTTTGCTCAAGAACTACTCTGCTGGAGACGAGACCTGAACCATGAACCTTCCTATCACAGGGAGAGCAGCTTAACCCACTGAGCTGCACACTACTCCTGTCTTAGGTCTTCTGATTTGGTTGGTCTTCAACTGTCCAGTTCATTTCATACTCCAAAATAATTGCTAACATGCTACCAGCTGAACTCATGCTCCTCTCTGCTGAAAAGTTTCAGTAACATGTCCCAAAGCATGCATGTGGATCCTCAGTAATGCAAAAAAAATTTGGTAATAAACCACGTTTACAGGGGTTACTGCCGCTTTGGTTTTGGAGAACTTTCCTGGAGGCTCAGAAAAACATTAAAAGATATGGGAGGCTGGACAGGGTCTTAAAGAGTCTGACCCAATGCCATACGCCTACAATTCATTTTTCAACAGGAAAATAAGCGAAGTTCAGACTAGGATACTGTCTGGAGTATGACAGAGTGTACTGGCAGCATCAGGCAGATAGCAGGACACCAAAGATCCAATGTTTAAATACCAACATCTGCTCTTCCCAAATTAGACTGGAAACCATTTCTCTACATGTATGTAAAAAGGAAAAAAAAAGTAAACACTGACCAGAAATTTAGAGTAAATAAAGTTTTCCAGAACACAACACTGTGTGTTGGTCATACTGGTATTTTCATACAGCGCCGACATCTTGTGCTTGACCGTTCTGGGAAAAGGAAGCCTTACTAAACACGCTGCAGTTAATCACAAGGTGCCTTTCAGGTGAGGAACCAAAAACGGATTAGCTATACTGAAACTATAACAGCTAACTTCTCAATTCACTGTGCATGTATCACAGTATCACAGCTCTCTAAAAAAAGAAGTACCCGACCTTCCTATGAACAGCATGACAGGAATTTAAAAAGGCATTAAATGTATATTCTGATCCTGAACTGAGCCTGTATCCTGCAGGAGGGTCTTTGAAGTCACCCTAGTCTCTGTGCTGCTGTATCTCAGCTTGTGCTCCCACACAGAGGACTGTACTGGTGGGTTGACCTCACTGTACTGGTGGGTTGACCTCACTGTACTCACCTTCACCTATTACACTTACCTGGGGGGAAACCGAAGGGCAACCTAAAATCCAAGACACATAATGCAGGGCCACCCATCTGAAGACACCGGTCTCGACCGGGGCAAACCCAGGCAGGCTGACTTATTGTTGGACACATTCCAGGTTTATTTTAAGGACCCCAAAAAAGTCTGGTGAAGCAGAAGAATTTCCCCGATTCCCTTTTCATGTGTAGTAATATCAGGCAAATTGTTGTTGTTTGCTCTGCACAAGTTATGGACAGCATGTCACAGTTAAATGTTTCTGCACACACATTACCTCAGCAGACATGTTTGGACACACCTAAAGGTGTCTGAAACACATGGATATACTTTTATGAAAATGCCCTGCCCCAGTTTAAAGCTGGCAGCACATTTATTGCAGTCTGTTCATGTATTATTTCAGGTGAAACAGCAATCATTCTTGGACTACAGACCCAAAAACAGCTACCACACCACTGCTATAGTAAGAAAATAACCTGAGCACCCGCTTAAGTATTTTACCTATCAAAATACTAAAAATTCTTCCCTTCAGAAATACTTGCTGTCAAACAGAAGCGTTTGTCTTCCTGCCGTTTTGTCCGTAAAGCCCTGCAGGTCATGCGGGAATCATTCCGCCCACCCAGTGTTTTCTTAAGAAATTAAGCTGTGCTTCAAAACCCTGTGCAATACCTCTGATTCAGCAAAACAAAAAAGCTCAGCACTATCTGACAAGATGTCCCGAGACAATTATTTGAATATGTTATAAAGCTACAAGCAAAACATATTGTCATTGGAATACCGGCTCACGTTGGTCATAACAGTAGTCAGGCGACAGGTACACTGAATGGCTGCTCTGCCCCCTGAAAGTGCAGTATCACATTAAAGATGAGTGATATTGTGCTGTGCATTATGCTCCAACCTCTAGTCTAAACCAAGCTAGTGACCTGGAATTGAGTTATTAGTCAAATCTCTAGCTCAAAAGAGACTGCAACCAAAAGTTACTTTATTTGTTCAAACATAAAATAATGCCATGTGCTATACATAGTTTTGTGTCGTTACTGTGACACACATTAGACCGCGATAATTTAACGCTGGAGCAGAACTCGACCACATTTAAGGAGAATGCAGATCAATCATCGCCGGTATTAGACTATTTACCGATGATATGCTGCAAATAGACACGAACAAAAGGACTTCTATCGGAGTTTAAGCTTCACCACACATACCTCTTATCTGCATGTAAAATGATCAAAAGTGGGTGTAAACATGGTTTTATGCATTGGCCACAAGTACTCTACCAAAGCTAATACACGACACGTCACCTAATGAAAAATCGAAATAGTGCTACATTAGTGAGCTGCACGTTATAAGCTGGTAACTTGTTTTCTTTAGCAACGGGCCAGTTCGGTGCACTGTGAAGCGTTTGCGTCTCTCAAGCGCAACAAAATAAAGACGCGGATACGAGCCCTTTATCTCTGCTAATCAAAGCAGGCGCATTACATTTATATATCACCCAACGCACAGTGGTCTTTGCATAATGCCAATCAACTTCCAGCACTGCTTTACATGTGCTACAATGGGTCTACTACTTATTTCACTAATCCTCCCATTTCCTTTTGCAAATTAGTTATTTGCGCTTGTTAAAATAATAAAAAGTGCATTGATACAGAACGCCGGATGCCCTACAAACTTCAAAAGCTCAACATATTAATAATTTGTTACGCTAGGCCCTCCGTCACCGGGCTTTATTCGGCAACCACACGGCCCTCCACTCTCCTCTCTTCCATCCCTCACCTCGGCTTAATGCCCGCGGTGCCCCGATCGTAGGCCCAAGCTGCGGGCTGTGCTGTTGGAGCTGCCGGCTCTGCGAAGCTGGAAACCGGGTAATTCCTGTCCATCATCCGGCAGAGATGTGGAGGGATGCGCTTCCCCGATCGCCCTTCCCGAAGTAGCCACACATACGATCGCTCCGGCGGCCAGGAGCGATCACATTCTCGGAGGATAAACCGGGAAATGCACGCCGGCTCCCCGGCAAGCTTGGGGGATCGGCAAGGTTCCTCCTAATATCAGATTATTCTATGATGATGATTATTATTACTACTGTCGCTGTTTCTCAGTCAGTCATGGTGTCGGTGCTGCATGGTGCGGCTTGGATCAGATCCCCATGTTGCTTTATTTCCCAGGATGCACCTCCTACACATTGAGTTGGAAGTTTCTTAAATTATGTCACTGAATATAAACAGGTAAATCACTGAAATATGTGCGTTTTCGGGAGTTAAGCAGTACAAATTGAATTAAAAAACAGACAGGTAAGTCATGAAAATTTGAGCGTGGATTAAGGAATTCAAACAGGATAACAAACAGGTACATCATGGAAATGTGTGCGGTGGTAAATGAGTACAAACGGGACAATGCGCACGGTATTTTATAACGTTTCAAATGTACAGGAATTTACGGTATCCCAATTCATAGCTCCTGAAAACGATTTAATTACCGATCGGCAATGATTAACGTAAGCAATCAAATCTTGTCACAGGTCCATGATAAACACTTTAAACAAAAACTCTCATCTATAGATTAAACCTTAATATATAGTATTAATCTAATAGCTGCAATGTATACATGATACAGCTCATCTGTGCTCAGTTTATGCCATCGGGTATACGCTACGGTGAACTGATCAATTTACGTATCGTTTAAAAAATGTGGAGTTCCTGAACATCTGTGAGATTGCGGCTATTATTTTGCCTTGTCCAAGTATAGAAATATATACTGTATAATTAGCTAAAGGTACTGATATATTGTATACAACTGTGTCAATCTAGACCGCAAAACAGTCACATCCACCTTACGGGCTATATAGCTTACTTTACTCTTATTATTCGGTACTCTGGCTTTCTACTGCACTCCAAAAACGGCTATATGGCGCAGTTGCATCTCTGAATTGCATCTCAGAGTGTGTTGGTACATGTCTGCACCCTGTGATGGACTGGCGTCCCATCCAGGGTTTACCTGTGTGTTGTGCCCTGTGCTGCGAGGGATAGTCTCCATCTCCTCATACCTGTGAAGTAGTCATTTTCAAAGATGTGGTGACAGTTACCATTTATCCACCCATCTTTTCATTCATCCACCCATCTTCCAAGCACTTATGCAGTACAGGGTCACATGATGAAGACAACATATTCTAGTCAAATTCTGTAGCTTTCTGTTTGTGCTCAATAAGATTCAAATATAGAATTAAATAACCCTCAAATAATAAACCTTTAGTACATAATTTTTTAGTTTCCATATTAATGTGAATTAATATCAATTATTCAAAAACAAGTTAGAATTATTTTCATCATAACACAAAAAATTTTCACAGTGATTTATTAATAATATTCTGCTTATTAAAAATTTCCTATAAAAAGGACTACTAGTAATTCTTTAGAACAAAAATAACTTTTAGATTAATTTACAAATTGTCATCCTCATTAGGAGGGCAAATATGATTTAATAATTTACACATCAGGTTATGTTCTACTACAATGGACTATAGAATAGACAAACCATTTGTTACAATCATCCAACCCGTCTTCCTCGAAGCATGAGCAGAATTAACAAAAAAGATACTGAGCTTTGAATCTGTACATTTCTGACTCTCCAGTAAGGAAACCTAAAGCCTGCAAAACCCTGAGCATTTCACACACCACTATAACATTAATACATTCATTTAAAATACCCTTCATCAAGCAGTAAAGCCTTGTACAATCCTTGTATTTAAAATGGTACACACTACACAGAAAAACTCCTGCCATGTTAGAAATGGTGTGTGGGGGGGGGTCCTTCATACGTAGTTTAAATCAGAGACCCTAAGGTGAGTAGCAGTTTTTTATAAGAGCCGTGAAAGAAAAAGGGAAAAAAAGAAAAAATGAAGAGGAATTGCCAGAAATATTTTACAGAAACAGCCTGATCAGCATCATCTTAAACATGCTTCTCATTCCTCGCATGGCATATTCATTGATGTATCCAAGTTTTAGCAAATGTATATATTGAAGATTTTTTTTAAAACTGCACATATTTACACTCATTAATATAAAAAGAGACAAAACTGAAATCCAAAATGTCGTTCTGAATCACATCATAGGCTTCATTCTGAAAGACTCCCTGGTCGGGACCTAGAACCAAACCATGAGAACTGTCAGTGAATTCACTCAAAGCAACCATGGTAACAAAATCATGACTCATCCTTTCATGTTTTCCATGTATTACATATTTATCATCAAAAGTCAAAACAATATACAGCTGGCCCACTACTACAGTAATGATCTTGGCATTTCCCTTGTATAAAATTCACTTCTGATGCCGCAAGGAGAGACGGGTGTTGTTTTTACGGGAAGCGTGCCGCTATGTACGGCTCGGTCTGTTCCTACCCTGGGTATGGTGGCGGAGCGGCATCATGAGGTCCGCACGTTGCCAGGGCTTGCTCATAGGAAGGGAGCCCGGGGGGGTGCATTTCCTCTAAATGTGGACCTACAGGCTGCAGGGAGATCTCTTCCAGCCTCGTAACCATTAGGGAACCATTGTTCCGCTGCAGAGAGACCCTAGGGGAACTGTGTCCCCCACGTAATGGCAGTCAGAGCTTCATCACCACATTCTCTTCATTCTGAGTGTTAATAATCTTACAATGGCATCATACAAATGAGCAGTTACAACATTAACGCTTCAATCTCGAAAGCACATAGTAGAATACTTACCTAGGGGAGGCGTTTTTGTACTGCAGCTGGCAGAAGTACCAGATCAGCAGACCAATGAGGAAAATGGAAACCCCAGTCACTATGATGCCAACCAAAAGAGCAGTCACATCTAGCCTTGATGGACGAGTCTCCTTGTTTCCTGGATCAGATGAAGTACTTCAGTACTTTTATACAAAATATGTGCAACCAGAATCTACTAAACCACTCACAAACATTGTAACAAACACAATCTACATTTTTTTCTGTGCAAAGCCACCTTGGGATAGTGAAAGGTAAAACAGAAATGAAACTTAATAATAATAATAATAATAATAATAATAATAATAATAATAATAATATTATTATTATTATTATTATTATTATCAGTAATATACCCAGTGTTACCGCTGGCAGCATTTTTCCGGGGTGGCCCACCACGCCAAAATCTTTTCCGACGAAAATCCAACCAATCATCTAATCGTGTCGGAATGGAAGTTAAACATAAAATCCACCCGATAATCTGTCCCTTGGCAACCATATAACATCAGCAATAACTTTCTATCATGGGTCCAGTATGAATGCAAAACCATAATAGATCACGACAGATTGGGTAGCAACAAATATTTAACAAACGTTGCCACTAAGGGATTACTTTGGTCTACAGCAGAAGTGCAGTGCTTGCTGGGAATTTGAGCTGACAAGATTAGAATCAACTGGATGCAGCACATAAAAACTCAGAGATATTTGGTAAAATATCTTCTTAAACATGCAACAGGATTAAATGAAAACTGGTGCATTACATACTCAATATATGAGGGCCTAAACGACTCCAAATAAACCACAAAATAAGGACATTAATCATGAACTCCATTGTACTGTGTGATAGCACTTTTCTTTCTGTTTTTTCTTCAACACAAAAAACGTTGAATTTGCTAAAACCGAAGCATACATTTTTAATCCTCACAAATCCACTTGGGTGGTTGTCTGGGTGAGCGCAAGCAATTAATGTAGCATAAGGTTGTTGGGTTGCGTTGTGTGTGGTGGACTCAGTATAAAGGTAGCTAGCTTAGATTTTCTAGCTTTTACCAAACAAAAAGAATATCCAAAAATTGATATATAAAAAAAAAACCCACGACACAGGGACTAACATATCAACCAGAACTGACCATCCAACTGCTCAGGTCAACACAGGCAAGCCAGAAAAAATGACTTTGGGAGAGCAGTCACTTACTGCTTAACCTGGTTGTTGCTTAAAACACTCATTTGCTTTATGTCAGTAAACGTTGTTGGCTCTGTCGAAATCAAGCTATCAGAGTGTCATTATCATGAGATGTGGATGGTATGCATTTCCTGGAGATTGTTGATCTGTAAGACTGTGTGTTGTAATGATGCAGTTAAATCATAAAGCTGTGTGCACAGTTTTTTTGGGTTGTCACCGCCCCCTCTCTGCATTTTCCGCTTGCGTCGGTTTCGCTCTCACGCGTCTGAAAACCTCAAACCCCTATGTCAGGATGTTATTTGTTGATATCACTTTGGCATTAATTGCCATAATTCCATACAAACTAGGCAGCAAGCTCAGCAAACTGTGGCTGGGAAACCCATTATGCACCTGGACTATGGACTTCCAATCAGACAGATCTCAGAATGGATTTATGCCCTATGTTGTCTATGAACATATGCATCAATACTGCCAAAACAAACTCCTAGTACATACAGTTGTACCTGGCCAATAAAATTCTGATTCCAATAGGAAAACTCACTTCTTCCACACTAATCCTGAGCACAGGAACACCACAGGGCTGTGGTAAGTCCAATCCTTTTCATTCTCTTCATTAGTAACGGCACTCCGATAATCCCACCAGCACTATAGTCAAATTCATGGGCTACACCGCCATAAGTGGACCAATGTCTATCAACAGAGAGACAGCACATAGACAGGGAGGAAGTACAACACTTAGCAAAGTGGTTCCTAATCAACAACCTGGCAGTGAACACCACCAAAACCAAGGAGATAATGCTGCGTTCCATTTACCTCAGAGGCTGTACCTCAGACCTGGGAATGATGTCACACACAACCCCTTAAATGGGGTTTATCTTCATTCACTTACATTTAGTTCGGACTACTTTAAATCCGACGATCAGACTAAGCATGAAATCCAGTTCTAGCCTACTTAAGTGTTTTTGTTAGCATTGTTAGCCATTGTTAGCAATATCAATTGATAACAACACATTACATGGTGTTTTGCGCATAAAACTCTGTAGCAACATACCCAGACAGTATTGTGTGTATGCCTGATTTAAGGAGCCACAAGGCACAAGTGCTAATAAACAGTATAAAACTACAACTTTCACTTCTGTTGATAATGTTTCACAAGCTAACGATTCAATATCAGTTAAATAGTAATGAGATGTGAAACACTATATGGCGGCTTTCCATATCTGGATAGATCACAAATTTACAAATGCAGAGTCACTGGAAACAAATTGTGAAAGCCACTTAAGAAAGGCCAAAGGCTTCTATACCAAAATGTTAACATACTACATTTCAGAAGGACTTCAACTTAAAGATATGTGCCAAAACATAATTCAGTAATTTTTTGCATGAAGATAAGGCCTTTTGGAGTGAAATACAGCCACAATTCAGACCGTTTACCTTTCGGCATTTAACCGTGTTTACGGTAGCTATTAGCTAATGTTAGAAGTCTGCTGACATCAGGGCAAGTGTAATGTTAATGAGCGATGGCACATCATGCGCAGTGATACTTCTGTTGCCTAAACACCACAGGGCAAAAATTTTCAATCAACAGCTCGGCATCTAAGTGGCACCAAAACCAGCATTGCACTATGGTCTGGTGCAACCCTATGTGCAGAAATTAACCAAGAAAACCAGAAAAAAGCCTATTAGCCTAAAAGATCCATCCATTAATTTTACAGATCAATATAGAATCTGTTACATATCTAAAATCAATTAATTGAAAAAACAACATTTTTGCACACCCTATCTAGTCCGCTATGGGATGCATACTGTCCCACTGTCTGGTACTCTAGCAACACATCCAGGGACCTACAACAACTGCTGGAAGCAGCACAGCAGGAAATCGGATCAGAACTGCCAGAACTGAACAGTATCATCATGGGCAAAACCCAACCCGGACATAGCCTGTTTGTTTCTCTGCCTACTAGCAAGCAATTCACAGTAATCAAAGCAAGCACAAAGAATGAAACACAGCTTCTTCCCTGAAGCTGTGTCCTCCATCCAACCACCCACCCCACCCAGCCCAGCCAAAGACAATTACTGCTCTGCCAGTGTCCCAAAGAATGCAATTCTAGAAAAGCCAAATAAAGAGGTAGCATTTAGACCTGTTTGCATTGTATTCCACAAGTATTACCTTCGATGTAGTTTTTCCAGAAGGCATCCTGGAAAAGATTAAAACATTAAAGGATTTTAGTCTTCTTGACATTCAAATAGACTGAGCGTTCTTTGATCGGAGCGGCCCCTACTGTATCTGGGTAATTCTCAAAGACTTCCCGGGCCTCCTCATAGTTGCAGATCTCCTCGAAGCATTCTCTCTCCAGGTTCCCCGATGTGAAGATCTCGAGGTCGAATCGATTGAACAGCAGATGCCGCTTTAGCACGTTGTTTGCCCCAGCCTCCTCCAAGAACACTAAAAGCCAACATTGGCTAAATGATTCAAATCAGATTTTTAACTGAACTTCTTTAAAATATATGAGACCAACGTAATATGGCCCAAACATTCTTTCTAAAGGCATTCATTGTAAATACTGTCATTTAAACCTCATAAATGACTAGCCTAAGTGTCATACAACGTGTTATTTCTGCTTATTTAACCCACAAAGTAACATGCGTTAACGAATTTTAAAAATCAAAATAAAAAAATCACAATGTTATTTCTGCTTATTTAACCCGCAAAGTAACATGCGTTAACGAATTTTAAAAATCAAAATAAAAAAATCACAATGAGAACGAGGGTTTTAAAATCCTTCGTTTGTAACATAACTTTACATTTCAAAATTAGAAAGTACCAGCTATAGAAACTAAATCAGTTATTACAGTGTTCATTTAAATAACTCACCATTATCTGCCCGTTCCACTGAGTTTCTGATTTGAGACAAGCGTCTTGAACATGCCGTTTGTCCAGATGGAAGAATTTGGCACAATAGAAACAAATATAATAGCATTTCTATCCACCTGCGAAGGATTAAAAATCTTTAACTGTGTGTAACCGAAGAGTAATCATTTGTTGTTTTTCAGGTATTTAGACATCAGTATCTTATCAGCGTACAAAGTATCTAAAGCACTTCGCGAGTTACGCAGCTACCGCCCTCTTCGGAAAACGTCGGTAAAATGTAAAATAGGTGGTATCTAAACAAGTAAGTTCGGTACATTTAAAAAAAGCTATATTTACATAAGTAAAAGATACTCTTAAAGATGAAACACACGAAAATACCAAGTAGCCTATAATGATCGCAAATAATCAGATTGTTTACCTCCGGTGACCTCACCGCCTCGGAGCAAGTATTTTTTCAGACCTGACTAATTGAGGTTTCACCTGGATAAACGGATTGCTACATACAATAGATCTTCCACCAAAACATTGATTTAGTGCATTTTTGTTATTCTTGCAAAACGGAAATAACTTTGGAGAGAAATTAATAAAGATAATATGCGTGAAAGTTTGCGACATTTAATTGAATAAAAAACGTGTCAGTGAAATATGCAAACCTATGTGCGCCTTGAACTTGGAAACGTGAGTCGGCTAGAGATGTCAGTCTGAAACTGTGTGTAATTGTTCTTGCACGTCCGTTTCGCACTTCAAAACACAGTTCCAACCTTTTATGAGAACAAGTTTCCATAATTTGTTTACCTGGAGGAAAAAATACAATTTTGCTAATTTTAATCATTTAAGTAAAAAATGATGATTGGACATTACGCAGTACAATAGGACTGTTGCCTCACACCCCTGGAGAACACGGTTCAAGTCTCCGCCCTGCCTCTACATGTGTGGAGATTGCATGTTTTCCTCCGGCTTCTCCGGTTTCCTGTCACAGTCCAAATCATGCTAAGATGAACTGGAGTTGCCTGGGTTATTCCCTGCTTTCCCTTCCATCCATTGCTTCCGGGACAGGCTCCGGACTCCTGCGACCATGCACACAGGACAAGCGGGCGCGATAATTAACTTGATAATCTGTAGATACTATGTAGGCTATTAAAACATGTATTCTCAAATTAAATTAATTAAATATATTGTATACATAGCAGTGCGTTTTTGTATATGTCTTGTCAGAAACCTAAAACCAACTGCAACAATTCTAAGTAATATAATGCAGATATCCAAAATGCTAATTTTCTGCGTTTAATGCAGGTTTTCATATTTAGTAAAACTGCTGTAAATCTGTTTTGTTTAAAACCTCGGCAGGACTTGACTATGATTAAAAATTTTGGGGTCCCCTCGATAAATTATGCCGACCACGGACGTTACCCTTGTGACGAGAAAATGCCCGGTAGGCCTGACAGTCAGTCCCGCCCTGGACTTCAGCTAAAGCGATCTAGAATAAAATGTATTTTCACTAAAGTGCTTCTCAATGGCCTACCTTTTTCTAACACAAGATGGCAACATTTAGCTTTTTTTCGCCTCCCCCTTTAACTATTTTGTTGTAGGATGTGCATTTACCTTAGAAAATTATAAATGTCTTTGTTATTTATGGGGGAGAAAGGAAAGCTTTAATCACTTTAGGGAGTAATGGTTGTTGTTATCACATGCAAAAACAGTGAGACCGTACATCATTTAAAAAGGAAGATTCGTTAAACTTCAAGTCACCATCCACAAGGCAGAAACCCTGAAATACCAGCCGCACGGCGGCGTGCACTGAAAATAATCGACAGTGAATTAAGGCTATATAACAATTATAACAGTAGATTTAATGTTACAAAGTTGTAGTGGTGTCTTTAATATAATATTATCGGCCTCATATTTTACCAACGTTTATAACTTGTTAACTTTTATGATTAAACCCGCCAAAAGTGTTCTCGCGCTAAAATCGCGTGTTGCTTGACATTTGAAGGTAACGGTTCTTTGAACTGGTAAATAAACCTAGTAAAATGTTGTAACTTATTGAAATTATACATTGCATTTCGGAAGTATTAAGTTGCTGGATTACTTTTAACATAACTCCGAAGCGAAGGCAGTGGTAATAAAGCTTGTTAATGTAATTCAAAATGTGTTTTTGTAGGTTGGACAACTCTTAGGCCTAAATATACCCTATCTGTGGTATATTTCTTTCAGTTAACCACCGTTGGTGAGTTATAATGGCGATCTATTGATAAAACCGTTAAACCATGCCACTCATGAAACGAAATACAAGTACATATAGTGATAAAGTCATTAAATTGTTAATTTGTGGCTGTGTATGAAACAGTTTATGGCTACGGTTACTTAATAAGCTAATGAATGCGGTATTAGGATATTAGAGAGTTGAAGCTGGCCAAAATGAGCATTAGCGCACGTATTTGTGGTTATTAAATATCGTTTTTGGTTCGTTATTGGTGGTCCAGAGACGCGCCACATAAGCTGTGCGGCATTGCTTGACCACCCGCTAGGCTAGTTAATGGTGCTTCCTTCTGGGCTAATTCAACTGTTTAATCTAATGACTACTATAGCTGGTTAAATGTTTGAGATTGCATTATAAAACGCTGTTGCTGATACGTTAGCCTGCCGATTTTCTTAACTCAACTTTTATTTCTTTAGCATTAGAAATATGAATTTGATATACATGTTGGTTTATCGTCTGTTTAAAATCTTGTATTTGAAATAAATAAATTTTTCTGAAATTAAAAAAAATGTCATATTTTACAGGTCTAAATAAATTCTAGATAACAATTAACAAATTCATATTACTCTTATTGGTAGAATGTTTTCAAAAATCTTCTTCATGAACTATATATATATATATATATATATAGTTTATTGTTTTTATTACAATTATCTTTCATGACAGATGGAATTTAAAATGTGCTTGAATACTTTTTGTTATTGCGCATAGGACCTTGGATATGCCTGTCTTTTACCCTATTATAATGCAGCGCAATATAGTCATATAACTCAGAAAAGATAATACAGACATCATGTTGCTGATAGGAATTATTCAGTTTTATGGATGATGTCCTTTTAATTTTGCTGTTCATGGCTTATAAAATTGTTTAATATCTGCTGAAGTGAATCAGTGGAGAAGCAAATAAAGACATTGGCCTCGGGTCACAATGTCATTTGTGGTAGTAGCAAATTCTAACAGGATCATTTATTCCTGCACATGATTGATAACGGTATGGGTTAAATGGAGAAAGGTTCTCTTCTATTAAAGGATCATCTTGAGTGAAGACCTCCCACTTAAAAGTCAGACATGATGAGGAGACAGGGGACTATCCATAGGTCAAATTAAATAACTTATATAATTTAAGAGAAATGACAGTGCAATTTGTTCATTCACTGTTATTACTCTGACCCCCATTAGATTCTTAGGCCGGCCTCCTTTCCACCTTGATAAAACAAAGATACAGCTTTCAAAGTAGGAAATAGTGAGAACACACATGACAAGACTTCCTATAAGTTGTTATTTAATTAAACTTTAGTCAGCATTAGCTCAATTTCATATGTTGTTCATAATCTTTACGTAAGAATTGTGAGGACTTCTAGGTGAACATGATCCTCAAAAAACCCAAGATGAGGTATTTCATATTTCACCTTCAGTTAACTAACACCTTGCTGGTCAATAATAAAGAAAAACCACAATCTAAGTGCCAACTTAGTATTTTATTTAATAATACTGATCTGTGCTTGGGTTTAATCCTCAGCGGTTTCTCCAGCATTGTCTGAGGATGTCTCAAGAGAGCTGTATAATCAAACATGAGATGGACTTTCATGCAGAAACTGGAAAGCATGTTCCTGAAGACAAGGCAAGAATATGTTCATTTTTAAAATGAACCCTATACCAATATTATATATCCCAGCTAACATTTTGCTTATTTTTAGATTGGAGAGGAGGGTTTTGAATATCAGCTGTCATCATCTTATGCCCCACATGAATTGGATCAGAGTGATTTGGGTGTTCAAGTTATACAATTTAAAGCCAGTCTTCTTGAAGCAATGGAAGAACTACGCTTTCATAGGGTATGGATTTCGGCACCACAAACTGTTTAATTATATATTTATTATTGTTATTTAGGTGCTGTTTAATGACATAATTGTTCACTACAATCTGAAGAGAAAACTTTAATATTTTACAAGAAAATGTGTAAATATGGTTAATAATGGTTTCATATATTAAATGATGTCTTGCATTTTCACATTTTAAAAGTTTAATAATAGCAGGTAATGGTTTTGCAATTTTTAAGAAGTGTTTTAAGTGGACAAAGACTGAATCCTACCTTTTACTGGCAACAACATAATCTGAAAATACTTAAAAAATAAAGGGACAAGGAATCATTTGCTAATGTGTTCAAGCAAAGCAAGCAAAATTGGAATATGTGCCTTAAGAAAGGGCATCATTTTACCAGGTTCCACAGTGTAGTTTTCCATATTGTCATTCAGTAGTACTGTAGGAACTCAAGAGTTATGGGCTCAATTTGGGTTAATCATGAATTGCGGAGGGATGTCATTTTCTGGGAGGTGTATTGTGAGTTTTCGGAAGAAGCTAAACATACTTTTTTAGCAATCAGCTGTAGTCAGACATCACATCAGTATGTGGTCACAAACAAAGGAGCTGGCCAGTACCTATTTTTGCTTGTAAAATGGTACCCTGGAGCAAACACTTTAAAAGGCTCTGAACATGTTTTAAAGGTTATAATGAATAAAAAATAAATGATTGAATCATTTCTATTTTATTGTTATGGTCATCACAAAAAACCCTGAACGATTAAATAACTATGATCCTGAGGCATGCATTATAGATTGTATTGTTGATATAGACTTAAACCAGAAGTGTATGTCTAAACTAAACAGAAGTATTTCTTAGCTACAGAGGGTGTTATTAAAATATTCCTGTACTTCGGATATAACATACTTCTGTACAAAAGAAGGTGATTTGCTATTTACTAATACAATGTTTGTGGAACAAGGGGAACAAGGAATGAGCAAATACTTCACTTGTTCTAAAATGATTTGAAATGCAGTATTTTTTGTATTTGGATAGCTCATGAGCTATAGTTTAGACACATTTGACTCAAATAAATTTAAAAATAAATAAATTACAAAATATGAAAAAGTATTTATTTTTTGGGTAAGAAAAAACCAAGTGACATACAACAACAGTCCCAGAGCACTATATTTTATAACCATGTATATCTTGTATAACATTTATAACAGAGAAGGGCTGATCATCAAGTCTAATAAACGTAGTAACTTTATGAATAATTTCTTTTGATTTTGCATGTCTGCACTGAATTGTCTTTTGCTATCAAACGCTTGCATTGCTGATGGATTAGCTTTATTAGGCAGTACTGCAGCCTTTACTGTAAGATTTTTTTTCAAGATTTTTTTCAAGAACTATTCATACTCTTTACTGTCTCTCCTTAGGCTAAGCAATCAAATTTGTGTTGAAATGTTTATTATTAGACCCTCCTTGAGAAATTTTAGCGATGATTGCAAAATGCATTTCTATTGTTGTTTTCACTAACATTAATATAGTTATACACAATAGACATTTTTGTAACTGTTTAGTACGCAGGTATGCAAAGCATTTTGCATCACCATTTTAAAGGGAATTATCAAAGGTAAATGTCATCTCAGTCTTTGGCGGATTGCTGCTGTATCAGCCAATACCAATAGTTGGCCGATACAATTGGTGCATCTCTAATTGTTGCTCTTTGGCGTATTTCTGTATTTTTACACAAAATGGAATTGTACTTCACCATGGATTATATTCCACTAAATCTGAGTTTTTCTCTAATATTTACAAGGATAACCAAGTTTAATGGTGTCTTTACTGGACAAAAAAAAACATCCATTCATTATTTCACTCCAAACTGTTAACTGCTTTATCTAGTGTGCACTTCTTTAGAATTTTCCATGCTGGGAGCACACTTTAATGGGAACTTATAAATAAACCACACAAGCCCACTCCCACATACATATAAAAAGTCACTAGATAGTAGAAAGCAATTGACTTTTACCTACCTTTGAGAGTTGAAGGCGGATAAGGATGGCTATGTGCTAATATTACAGGTCTAATGTCCACTATTTCCTTGAATGAACCAAGTCATGGCCAAACATTACATTTTGGCTTCATGTCGTATGTGGATAATCTGAAGGATGTTGCTGAAAGCATCCAGAGTACCACACAAACTGTAGCACTTTTGTTTAAATTTTAAAATACTGTTTAAAATGCATAAACATGTTCACAAAAGATTTAAAGGATTTTGGCTTGAGCATAAGTGAAACATCTTAAGAATAGTGAAGAAAAATTGAAAGCTTTTTTTAAAAAAATAAAATAAAAAAAAAAATTAAAATGTGTATATTTAACATGTTTTGTTTTTTAAAATATTTTTTAGCAAACTGAAATAGAATTTGAAGAGCGAATCAGTCAACTTTTGTTGGAAAAGCAAGAACTGGAATGGCAAAAGGTATATACGTGTTATTGTAAAGACACATGGTTCTCTTTAGTTTTCAAGATGTATTTGTGTATTGTACTGTCAGTTATATCTCTTTCATTGAACTGCTGATTCCAATATGGTGGCCTTGATAGCACCTTGAAGAAGTATTCAACCTGTACTTTTACTCTTTTTTCTGAGTATAACCCCTCCATCTACATGCTAGGTTGTTTTTTGTTCATACATCTTACCAGCATTATTTAAATAACTGTTATCGTAGAAAGGGATTTTATATCTTGCCCCAGATTCTTAGTGTGGTTCACGTCTGGCTTCAGGGCAGTGGGTCATTGGCTTTCTTGTTTATAAGATACTCCTCAGTTGTTTTGGTGTATACTTCAGCGCACTGACCCAATGAAAGGTAAATTCTTGCTGAGCTTCAGTCTTCTGCAAACTGAAGCCTTAATAAGCTCTGTTGAAACATAAAAAGTTTTCCTTGGGGATCTCCTTCTGTTTAGCTGCATACATTCTACCTTGTACTTTGGCAAAATCTGTGCTTTCTTTATCTGATATATACATAATATTATTCTGCATATGGCATTATTATTCATTTGAGGCCTTCTGCTTGCATTTCTTACCAATATCTTTACACCTTCCTCATCATTTAGTATGGGAAGATGGGAAGATGCCCTAGTCTATGTACATTTTTCTTAATTATTGACTTAATTGTGTTTTAAGAGACTTTCATTTGCCTTTGTATTGGTCCCATAATCTGTGGCTTTTCACACCTCTAACATTTAGTGTGTGTTCTTTTTTCAGGAATCCCTCCAACATGAAACTGACATGTTACTGAACCAAAATACTGAATCTGTAACTGCTCTTAAGAAGAAGGTGTTGTATTTGTCTTATAGTATATGTGACCATCAACTACCGATTAACAAAAATACAGTGGTAAATCAATAACTAAAGGTAGTTGGTATGCAAAAGTGACACTACTTGTTGGAACATGCTCCCTAAGTATCATATCTGTCACTGATAGGCAAGTCTCCATGTACCTTGCCAACTCTGTCTGTTTTGTTCATTTGAGGCATAAGATATCTTACTGCATTTAGGACCCATACTGGTCAGAAGGCATCAGCCACTCACAGATCAGTGGAGGAATATTAATATAATATACTGAAATATGTGTATTTAAATATGTGTTTGTGTATCAAAGAAAGGTACATGAATGAGTGTGATGGTTTGCATGTGTAGTTGACAAACACCTTAGAGTCATCTTTTTATGAGGCATAATAAACTAGTGGAAATATTTTTCTTTCGGTGACATTAAGTACAACCTGAGAATTTTAGAGGAGCAGACTGTTGAAGAGACAGCAATTTGTTTATATTGATAAAACATTGTCTTAACTTTTTGATTCACTTTCATAGATGCAATAATGTTTTACTGACAAAATAAATTCTAAAGAATTTTCTTATAATCCTTACAAAAATCCTAACAAGCAGTTTCAGGCAAGAATCAATGGGCTGGAAGAAGAGAAGGTATAGCTGAAATATTTGGCTAATGGCCATACTCGTAAAATAAGTCAAATATTACTTTGTAGAGGTTCAATAATGTTAGCTGTCAGATTAAATAACGTGCTTGTATAGTGGCTCAAACACAAGAATTGAGAAAGGTATTGAAGATTGCTTTATATTACATTTTGTTGTTCAACTTTGACTTAATATCACTCTTTACTTTGAAGGGAAAATACCAGGTAATTGTTAAATTGAAGGACAAGGAGATCAGAACTCTTAAGGAAGAGCTTAAATTGTTGAAGGTAAAACTTTTGAAAAAAATAACAAGCTCCCTAAACAGCTGGGCTGAGTGCAATTGCCGTTCTTCATTAACTCTGTCTGATGACTGGGAAAAATGCTCTCATTGGCTACCTTTATAGTGGAAGCTGCTCTCTTTGCTGTAGCAAGGCACAGGATGGCTGCTGTACTCTGTCTCTTATGGTCCATTGCACATATGAGCCATACTGTACATCGTGCTGCATAATAAATTAATTATTTGGCTCTTTGATTTTTAGAATACCATAATTACATTTTTGTATAATCAGTAGTGTATAGCACAAATAAATTATTTGAGGTTGTATTCATATTACTGTGGCTGTTATATAGACATTAATTATTAAAGGGTAAAAAAATCACATTTGATTAGATAATGCATAATGAATATTTTAAAGTTAGAATTTCCAGATACACAGAAAAAGATAAAATCTTTTGCTACTGTTTTACAGTTGTCCAAGTGCAGTTTGCAGAAGACATTAAGCGAAGTGGTAAGGATTTCTGTGATATGTATTGTGTGGGAGTGGGAGGAACACAAGAGGGAACGGCTCATCAGGAGTAACGGATAGGGAGTGTGTGACATTCTGTGAACCTCGGATGCAGCATAGAAAAAATCACTATCAAAATATTTTATAACTAAGGCCCGCTCTGCTGAACCTCTGTGCTGAAGGAAAAAACTGCTTGATACAGGCAATCAAACAATAATGATAGATAATAATAATAAAAAACTTCTTAAGCATCTTGATAAAAGTTGTTGCTGGTTTAAATGTTAGACAAAGATTGTATAAGATAGAATAGCAGTGCACTGTGTTGTCCCCTCTGTGGAAAATCGTCTCCAGTTTGTATTTCATTGTAAAATTAAATGTTAATTCAAGGTATTTTATTCATTACATACAGTTATACAAGTACAAACTGCAGTGAAATGAAAATCTGGTTCCTCTTTGTACTGTACAAAATAAAGGTAAATTAATTTAAAATAAAATGCAGTAAAGGGACATATGAAGGGAAGGGGGTGAACATGCACATAATATAAATACAGACATATATAAAGACTTTTGAAAATATACATTCGATAGTGCAAAGGAGACAGTAAAGCACGAGTGGCATAGTCTTAAACATGGGTGAGCAGATTGCAATGGACATGGAATGTAATAACTGATTAACAGTCAGCTGTACAATAGCACTTTTCAACTGGCATACAGGAACCAAGCTGTACCCAACTACACTAGTTACAGTGAGGTTCCAGTTCACTGGTATCTCTGTGCTATTAGACCAGTCAGATGGTGGTAATGCAACCAGCATGGTTTAGACATGATTTTGGCCCTGCTAGTAAGCAGGGTCATGTCAGGATGGGTATGGATTGGGTATGGCCAGCATAATTTACAGTGGAACATCTTTGGAAAAGCACCACAAATACATTATATTGGCAAAAGTATTGGGACACCTTTCCAAATCATTTAATATAGGTGTTCCAATCACTCCCATAGCCAAAGGTGTATAAAATGAAGTACCTAGGCATGCATGTCCTTCTACAAACTTTTACAAAAGAATGGGTCACTCTCAGGAGTGAATTCTGGTGTGGTACCATGATAGGATGGCACCTCTGCAAGTCGATTCGTGAAATTTCCTCACTACTGAATATTCCACGGTCAACTGTTAGTGATTATAACAAAGTAGAAGCAATTGAGAACAACAGCAACTCAGCCACGAAGTAGTAGGCCATGTAAAATCACAGAGCGGGGACAACGCATGCTGAGGTACACTGTGTAGAAGTCGTGACCTGTCTGAAGAATCAATAGCTACAGACCTCCAAAGTTCGTGTGGCCTTCAGATTAGCTCAAGAATAGTGCGTAGAGAACTTCATGGAATGGGTTTCCATGGCTGAGCAGCTGCATCCAAGCCTTAAATCACCAAGTGCAATGCAAAGCGTCAGATGCAATGGTGTAAAGCACAACGCCACTGGACTCTAAAGCAGTAGAGATGTGCTCTCTCAAGTGACGAATTTCGCTTCTCTGTCTGGCAATCTGATGGGCAAGTCTGCGTTTGCCGGTTGCCAGGAGAACGATACTTGCCTAACTGCATTGTGTCAAGTGTGAAGTTTGGTGGAGGGGGGATTATGGTGTGGGGTTGTTTTTAAGGGATTGGGCTTGGCTTCAGTGGCCCTTAGTTTCAGTGAAAGGAACTCTTAATGCTGCAGCATTCAAAGCCATTTTGGACAATTTTATGCTCCCAACTGACTGCGCACCAATGTACAAAGCAAGGTCCAAAAGGACATGGATGAACGAGTCTTCAGGTACTTGACTGGCCTGCACAGAGCCCTGACCTTAACCCAATAGAACATCTTTGGGATGAATTAAAGCGGAGACTGCGAACCAAGCCTTGTCGTTCAACATCAGTGCCAGACCTCACAAATGCTCTCCTGTAAGAATGGTCAAAAATTCCTATAAACACTACTAAACTTTTTGGACAACCATCCCAGAAGAGTCGAAGCTGCTATAGCTGCAAAGTGGGTGAGCCAACTCTATATTAAAGCTTATGTACAGATGCTCCTCTACTTACGAATGAGATATGTTCTGAATGGCTGTTCGTAACTTGAAATGTTCGTAAGTCATTATTCGACATCATTTTAAAGGTATACGCAAGTACTAAGATGCTGGGAGTACGCACGCTATGCTGCTGTGTGGTGGGAGTAGTGGCCAGAAGTTGTACTACCCAGAATTGGCGCACAGAAAAAATTGATGTTGCGGACAGGAAGCGGGAGCCCAATGAACATAATTTGGATTTACAGTCCTCTTCGTTCATATGTCCGAAAGTTTGTAAGTTAAAAGTTCATAATTAAAGGAGCGTCTGTATTAAGAATGTGAAGTCATTAAAATTCATGTCTGTGTAAAGGACGTTGTCCCAATATTTTTGGCAATATATCATGTATCTTTAGGCATGTCCAAGCTGAGAAGCCAAATGGCCTTAGGATAGAGGCTATTCTTGAGCCTCTCTGTTTTGGCCATCAGATAGCATAGATGTTTGCCAGGTTGCTGAACAGGCAGTTACTGGGATGGGTGGATTTGTTAAGAATTTTGGTGACTTGGTCTTGCAGTAACTGATGTAGGTGTCTTGCAGAGAGGGGGGAGTACATTTGGAAGTGTGTTCCACTAGGCAGATCACTCTCTGCAGAGTTTTGTGGTCCTGAACAGTACAATTACTATACCAAGATGCAATGTTCATGGACAGGATGCTTTCCATAGCACCAGTGTAGAAAGTTTTTAGGACTGCTGGGGAGACATTGAAGTTCCTCAGCTACCTCAGGTGGTATAGTCTCTGCTGTGCTTTTGAGATCTAAGCTTGGACATGCTGGGTCCATGACAGGTCCTCAGAGAGTGTACTCCAAGATACCAGAAAGAGATCACCCTCTCAACAATGGCCCGCTGATGTTGAGAGGAGTGTAGTTCCTTTGCTGTTTTCTGGGAAACATAAGAATATAAGAAATTTACAAACGAGAGGAGGCCATTTGGCCCATCAAGCTTGTTTGGGAAGAACTTAACTAATAGCGCAGAGTTGTTAAAATCTTATTTAGCTCTGATTTAAAGGAATCCAGGGTTTTATCTTCCACTACACTAGCCAGCCCACAATTAACTTATTTTTGTTGACATTGAGTGAGGGGCTAGCAGCCTGGATGCCAAATTACTGACCTCAATGAGATCGGCCTTCTCATCATTGTTAGAGATGAGACCCACCACTACAGTGTCATCCACGAACTTAACAATAGAGTTAATGCTGTATCTGGCTACACAGTTGTGAGTATAGTGGGAATACAGCAGTAGAATCAGGACACACCCTTGTGGAGCACGAAAGTTGAATGCATGTTAAATGTATTTGGCAGGAGCAGAAGTTGTACTTGCAAATGCAGACTAAAGACAGTCAGCTAAGGCAGCTAAAAGAGGTGGAGAATCACTTGGAAGTTGTGACTCGTCAATGTGCCACAGTGAAAGAGGCCCACAAGAAACTTGAACAAAGCGGTACATGATCTGCTGGGACCAGGGGGGCATGCAGCCTTTGATAACTTGATAACAAGCTTTGCTCCTTGCCCATCATGCGGCATTGCCTGGGATGCATAAAAATTTCTTAAGTTACAGAATGAGATGTGAACATTGCAGAGCATTCCACTATCAGGCAGTTGTTCTTGCTTGGCTTCTGTCCAATATTTAGTTATATTAATATTGTATTTATGTCAAGTGGAATTTTATAAACATGTGTATCTGTTATTTCTAAACCATAGTATCATTATTTATTTAAAGCGATATCGTCACAGTTGTCTCAGTACAGATAGAGAACATTTTTTACATCTTGTAAAGCTGGTCTGGATACTATTGCACATTAATGTTTACTGTGTAGGTCTGACAGGGAGAATCAGTCTCATCTTTTACATGCCCAAGTGGATGGTCATGGCAAATGACATACCATAGAACTTTAATTTAAGGACTTGGGGTAAACTGTATATAATAGTAATCATAATAATTGCCACTAACAATATGATTAAGTGAAGGCAGTATTAGAACATATATGACTGTTGTATAAAACAGTTGAGAACAATTAGATATTAAGTATATATGTGTGTGTTTACAGTTGGAGAAACTGTGAAGCTTAATAAGAACCTATCAGCTGAGAATTACAAACATGAAGCAACTATTAAGTGCTTAAAACAGGTAAAATATTTTCTGTGAATTAATGTTTTCTGTGGATTATTTTTCTGACATAAAAATTAAGGGAGGAATTAAGTTTTGTTTGAAAATGGAATACATGTTGATCTGTATTTGGCCATATTAATGATTATTTAAATAAATTGCGGAGATTTTCTAAATGTGATTGGAAGGAGGGTGGTGGTATCTTGTTTTGTTATATCTTGAAACTAGTTCCAAACTGGTGCTAAAAAGGCCATGTTTGTCTTCCCCTTGTTCTGTTTAATTTTGTCATAAAAATGCTTTATATAGGTTGATATCAGGGTCTGCATTAGCCAGGGCTATTTTAATCTTTCTCACATCTCTAAATATTTGCATATTTGTAGTCAGCAAATATTGTATATCTTAGGGAAAATTAGGTGGTTAAATTTACTCATCAGTCATTTGTCTTTTACACAGTCAGATGATGATTGCAACAAACATCATATTAAGAGTAATTTGTCATGTTTCATTTGTATGTGGTTCACCTAAATGTGATTTTGTATGAACTATCGCAAAGCAAAATGCTTATTAATATCAGACTATGTTATATTAATGAAGTTGCCAGATAAAATGATTGATAAACTGCCACTTTTTTGCAATTAATCTAAGTCACCTCTTAGCATTGGGTAGATAAAGAAAACCAAGAATGATGAGGAAGAACAATTTAAAGATACCTGCTCTTTCTCATCTCTTTTTTTCTTATGTTTTTTGAGCTTTTGCTACTGAAATGTGAGGAATTTCATATTAAGGATGAACTCAGGTGCAAGGCTAAACAGACTGCATCACATGCCAGATGGTTCTATTAGCATCAAGCCACTGTGCTATGGAGGGGAAGCATAGCTGCTATCAGCATGGAGCATGTCAGTGTCCTATAGGAGAGGGGGGATAGGAAACAGACAGCTGTGCCACACAGAGGGAAAACTGGGGGAAAAGAGGCTATATCTGCAAGTGCGCCCCACAATCAGTTACCCTTTAGGGAGATCAAAGCAAGCCATATTTAATTGTTACACCTTTCTGTTCTGCCTAGAAATGTCTTTTGGAAGGATTTTGGCTTATCTAGAGAAGTTGTGTTAATGTCATAGTTACATCCCATCTTCTGAACTCCTAAGATCTTAAAGTGAACTTTTGCTCATGCCTTGATATTTGATTATTTGGTAACACTTTACTTGAGGGGGCACAAATAACTTAGTAACTCAGTTACTACTCAAGTACAAATCATGAGCAAAT
>JAODKF010000009.1:22241865-22260860 GCA_026779585.1 Mormyrus proboscirostris
CCCCCCCCCCCCCCCCCCCCCACGAAAGATCCTTGTTATCTGTCAGATTTCCAACTGCATTCTGAAAGTAACCCGAGCAATAAATACAGGGAAAGCACCTCAGACTAATTTTACAAGTTAATTAGCACTAATTACATATAGAACAATTTGACAGAGCATCAAGAGAAATTTAGTAGGGAAAACATCATTTGCAGCAGGATCAGCATGCACACCTATAACTGGGCTTAATTAAAATATACAAGCAACAAGAATCAATTAATGCACATTAACTACAATTAACAAATGCAAATGAGCTACTCATTAAGTTTATGCCCTGCAAGGAGGCCTTGGAGACCAGAAAGACACATGTTAGGGCGATACACTTGACAAAATATATTACTGCACCTGGCTCAAGTTGTCAGGAGCAATAAGTTTAGATTATATGGCTAAACATAAAGGAATTTTTACCAGTAATTAAAAAAGACCAAAAACAGCAAAATTCTGGAGCAAAACACACTACTACAATGCTTATTTTAACTATCCCTTGTTTAAAGTCTTACACATACTAAACTGTTTTCTGATATAGAAAACATTATTTGCTTTCAAGAAATATTTTGCTCACTGCCAAACAGGAAATTAATCTTTTTTTAATACATACCATAAAGCATATTAATTCAATAACTCCGTTATATTATTTTTGCTAGGAAAGGGGGAAGCTTTCTTCACCTTAAGCTCATCAAAATCAAAATACACTAACTCATTATTAATATGTCAAAATATTAATGTCCTCATAAAGAACCCTTATGTGTTCCTATGGCTCTTCCAATAGGGTTGACCCTTATCTTCTAGTGGGGGGGGGGGGGTAATATGGAGAGCGTAATTTTAACACACACTAGATTATGAAGCATGGCTCCTTTGAAACAGTCAATTACACAGCAGTGAGGGAGGGCTTCAGTGTTAATTACTAGTCCCTTTTTATATAGTGTGTAAATAGAGAGGCTGCTGACATTGACATTCCATCACTGCGACCTGAGTGCCAAAGCAAATTAGCCGGGTCCACTGAATGCTCCGCTGGTCTGAGCAGACCCCTTCACCACTAGAATAACACTCAAAACCAACTGCTTAGAAGTGAAAAAAAGAATCATGCTCCTATACTAGCATCTTTCCAATTTTCATTCTGACAAACCAAAGTCTATTTACCAAATCCACTATTTTAATTACTGAATAAATGTAGAGGTGTCACATACATTTCTTGGGTGTTCACAGTCCAATAAAATCAAAGACAATATAGTACCATTGCATAAGAGACACTTACCCAGGGAATCAATGAAATCCTTGTTGTTCTGATAGAACTTCACATATGCTGCAAGCTTTGCACTCACAAAGATGGTCAAGAGCTACAGAACAAAGAAAGTACTAGTGTAAAAAAAATAAGGATTCTTTCTGCTGGTTCATTGCTGAATTAAACAGTAGATGTATACAGTTGAACCTCGGATTGTGAGTAACTTGGTTTGCAAGTGTTTTGCAAGATGAGCAAAAATTTGTAATAAATATTAACCTGATAAACAAGCGAGGTCTTGCAATACAAGTATTACGTATATGCTTTGTCTGCCTAGCGTTACAACTGAGTTGATGGTTCTCTCTCTCACGCTGCGGGATTGTGGGTATTTGTCTCCCATGCTTGGTCTCAGTTGGTGTCCTTCACTCGTATAGTAAGTTTACTAGATAAGCACCACATTGCATAGGTTCCATGTTAAAGTCACACACAAAAAAAAAAGATTCCAGTGAGCCAAAAGATAGCAGTGATTCCGTTATAGTGAAAGTCAGACTACAAAATAATCCTCCTTTCTTTCGTCTCTTCACACCATCCAAGATTCTTTTCAAAGGGAAATTGCAGGTTAATTTGTTTAATGTATTTTTTACTTTATATTTTGTGTTAATTATTTTGAATGTATATGAATATTTGTGTATGAATATTTTTGGGTTGTGAAACAAATCTGAGTTTCCATTATTTCTAATGAGAAAATTCGCTTTGATATACGAGTGCTTTGGATTACGAGCACATTTCTGGATAGAATTAAGCTCGCAGTGGTTTTACTGCATATATTTTCTGCTTATAAACTCTGTAAAAGGGGTTTAACAGAAATAAACCAATCATGATAAAGAATGCACTCACATCATGGATCAACTCCCCTTCTAAGAAGCGCACTGGTTTCAGGACCAGAAGGTGATCAAATAGAAAAGTGTTTGGGTCTTTCAAAGCTCGGACAATGCACCTAGTGAAAAACATGAATATGGCATATAGATCATGGCTGGATACACAGAAACAGGCAATGTGATCAAGAGACATGATGAAAGGTGCATCACCTGTGGGCATCAACGCGTGCCTGGGAGGCATTGTCCTCTGTGTAACTACCCAGGAGCTCCACCATCACCTTAGCTGCAGCTTCACTGTCACAACAAATAGATGTGAAAAAACGCAACATACCAATCACTTATTTCTGTTCCCATGTAGTATTAATAAAGGGAGAAACCTTTTTTTGCAGTCCACCAAAGCCTCGTAGACCATTCTAAGGAGCGTGTGCTTTTTCTCTGTGTTTAGGTTCCAGTCTGTTATCCACTTTCGAACCTGAAGCAGAGAACACTATGAATGTTATGGACGAAATTCATTTACATTTATTTACTATAATAAACTGCAAGCAAATAAACAAAAGCAAAGAGAAAAGTTTTTCCATCATAATCTGAGAACCACAAAGAAATGCATCTTTAATTTCAGTGTAATATTTAAGATTGTCTTGCATAAGCTCTTGACTGAATTAATTGCAAATCAAGTTTAAAGCCTTGGTCAAACTGGATACAACAAATGCGTTGACCAAAGAATCCAAGAACATAATCGGCAATTTAAAAAATTTAGTTTACCAATTTCTGAAACATTCATAAAAGTTGTGTAACTATTTTTAATTTGGGAATTCAGTTAAAATCAGGTCCATTATGGTTAAGAACCATGGAAAAGACCTTCATTCCATTAGCACCAAGAAACATTACAGTAAAAATGTAGAAACAAAATATTGTGCATGCAACAAATATACAGCTAAACAAGTATCGTCCGCACAGTGATAGATTAGTGTATGGAGTTTGGCAGAAGAGACTGTGAAATAAGTTTGGTGTTGCTGCGAGTTATGCCAACAGACAAAGCAGTGCTAACAAATCACTTGCTTTTTGCTCAATTTAATTTCAGTGAAGTACAAAATATTTCCATACAGTGGAAGACCAATGTCATTTCATGACAAATTCTTTTTTGCTTTTCTCCTTTTCATTCATTATTGCTTAATGTCTCAAACATGCCACACTGTCTGAGGGAGCCCAACACTTATGAGCAGAATGATCACGGTTCTCTCAGAGAGCTCACGCAGAACTCATGTAAAAGCAGCAGCAGCAGCAAATTTTATACTTTGTTTTTAAAAAACATAGCAGATAATGCTGAAAAGGAACCATCATTAAAATTACAAAGCTTGCGATTTTTTTTTCTATGATTAAGAATAATTCAGCGTAACTTATTGATGGTCTCAATCCATCAGACCATTGAGGTCTTTGTGATGTGACAACTGCATATGCATGAAATATACACTACATAATAAAAGTATTGGGACACCCCTCCAAATCATTGAATTCAGGTGTTCCAATTACTTCCATAGCTACAGGTGTATAAAATCAAGCACCTAGGCATGCAGACTGCTTCTACAAACATTTGTGAAAGAATGGGTCACTCTCAGGAGCTCAGTGAATTCAAGTGTGACAGGATGCCACCTATGCAATAATTCATGAAATTCCCATGCTACTAAATATTCCACGGTCAGCTATTAGCAGTATTATAACAGAGAGGAAACAATTGGAAACAACAGCAACTCAGCCACAAAGTGGCAGGGCACGTAAAATCAGAGTGGGGACAGCGCATGCTGAGGCGCACAGTGTGCAGAAATCTGCAACCATCTTCAGAATAAATAGCTACAGACCTCCAAACTTCATGCAATGCAAAGCATTGGGCGCTTATGGAGATTACGGTGTGGGGTTGTTTTTCAGGAGTTGGGCTTGGCCCCTTAGTTCCAGTGAAAGGAACTCTTAATGCTGCAGCATTCAAAGCCATTTTGGACAATTTCACTCTGCCAACTTTTGCACAGTACTGCATAATCACATATACTAAACAGTATGATCCAAACACTATTTACTCCCAACCATGTCATCGATCTATTATTGCACTTTCTGGTCTATGCAACTCCTGTCCAATTGCATAGCTTTATATTTTTTAAATGTATTTTTCTGTCTTCACCCATGTCTTGTATATCTGTTATGCCTTCAATAAAATATCGCTGAAATAAAACAAATATTGCAAATTATAATATTTTTATCCTATGCATGCCTTCTCCATCTGGCAGTTTTTCGGAAACAAATTAAACCAGAAAACACAAGCTTCCCTGTGAATTCTGGGATCCTGTGCAATCTCATGACCTAAACTGTCATGTTATTTACAATAAGGAAGGAGTACTATAACGGGCTATTAAAATATACACTCATACTATTGTCCCATTTTGCTAACAAAATACTGCATGCATTAACACGATCAAAGATAACACATTATGACCTAAATGCAATGCGCACACACACACACACACACACACACACAAATGGATATACAGGCAACATGAATAACGTTGATCATCTTGCAAAAAACAGTACGTCAAGGTTTGGGACATATTAAATGTTAAGTCAACATTCACTGGTGAATGCAGAAGAAATGGGCAGGGGGTAAAAACCAGAATGACTTTGATAAGGACCAAATTGCTATGGCCAGACAACTAGGTCAGAGCATCTCCAAAACGGCAAGGCTTGTGGGGCACTCAAGGTCAGCCATGGTGAGTACCTTCTGAGAGTGGTCCAAGGAGGGTTAAACAATGATCCTCTGACACGGTGTTGGGCAGCCAAGACTCACTGCTATCAGATTTGGTATGAACCAGCAGACGAGCTACTATGGCACAAATTACAGATTATTTTAATGGTGGTTATGGAAGTAATGCATCACAACACAGAGAGCATCAAGCCCTGCTGTGTACGACACTGCACAGCTTCCTGATACGTACCCGGTCATCCACATGATATAACCAAAAATGGGTTTCATAGGGCCAGGAGACCTCCTTCCATTGCGCCAAGGACCAGTTCAGATGCTTCCGTGCCCATTGTAGGCACTTTTGATGGCAGACAATGATTAACATGGACACTCCGACGGGCCTGTGGCTAACCAGCTCCATATGCAGCAGGGTTATGCATTACTGCCATGACCATCAATATTATCTGCCGAATATACCTTTCTTTTTGTTCATACCACACTGGATAGCCCTCATTCACATCCCACATTGATGAATCTTGGCCTTCCAACATCCTGTTGACAGTTGTTCCCTCCTCGGACCACTCACAATAGGCACTCACCAAGTTGACCACATGTAGCCCACAAGCCTTGCCGTTTTGGAGATGCTCTGACCCAGTCAGCAGGCCATAATGAAATGCACTCTTTACCCCTGCCCAGTTTTATTGCACATGCTGCGAGATTGAGACACACGCACAACTTTTATTTATATCTTTTCTGGGGACCATCCATTCATTTCTATGGGCAAAACTCTAATCCTAATTACACCTTATTACAACCTTAACCCGGCCCTACCCAACCCTAACTTTAACCATAAGGACAGGACCAAACAAAATACAAACTTTTGCCAGTTTCAGTTTTTTGACTGCTACAGATGTTTATAAAACTGATATTCTCATTGTGGGGACCAGAACAATGTTCCCACAAGGTAAAAAGTTACAGGTTTTTAATCAAATGATTAAAAATCTTATTGCCACAATGTAATAAATCCAACACAGACACACTCAAAACAGAATCTAAATAAATATATGTAAGTACATGAGCACATGCAAGCACTTGGCTTATCCCACTGATTCCTGTACACACCTGATCCAGCTCTGTGGGAATGAACGCAATGGCATTGCAGGTAGCAGCCACCTTGATCAAGCTACAGTACACTGTGTAGCGCACAGGGGTGTTCTCATCCATGCCATAGAACAGGTTGCTCAGCCTAGACTCAAAAAGAGATTCCAATTAGTGAGTAGCATTAGACCTTTAAAAGGCAGATTCAACAAAATACTATTTGAGAATACCCAGGAACATAAAGCTTAAAAACAGCTTTTTCCCCTGGCAATCTGACTGCTAAATGGTCTGGCCCTAGTCAAAGACCAGATCTCCTAAAAAGACCCACTTTCTCCCAACTCTCTACTGGAATCATAAAGCTGTATCAAAAAATCCATACTGCACATTCAATGCTGCAACCATAATCTATTATTGCACTTTATGGTCCATACAACTCCTGCCCAAATACACAGCTTTATATTTTTTAACTGTATTTTTCTCTTTTCACCCATGTCTTGGTCTATCTTGTTAAACTGTCAGACTGTCCATAATTAATGTCACATTTATATTCTATTTATCACTGTTTTATTGCACTATGCACAAGAAGATTATAATTTCATTTTAGGATATTATCCATGCATCATACAACTGGCAATGACCATAAAGGCACTTTAGCTTTTGAAAACCTCCATGTCAAGAGTGTTTCAAACCAGCACTTCAGTAATAATGTAGGTACAGGTCTATATATCATATGTGAGATTTTAAGTACTGTTCATTTTATTAACTGAATGACCCTGCAGCTCCTGGAGATTAAAACAGGAAATCAGGATTATGACGACATATTGCTTTACACTTTCAATTGTAATCAAAGGAAAATGGCAACTATTGAATCACTCACAACTGCATCCTCAGTGAGGGTCGCTCCCCCTCTCTGAACTTAACCAGCTTCTCACACAAGCTCTCAATCAACGCCTCCTGCTTGTCTGGCTCCAGGATCAGCAACAGAGACACAATGCTGTTCATTACACTCTCCACATCTGCAAGGAGGACAGTTTATCAGGGTACATCAGGATAAATATGAAAAATTATACCATTTAACAATGTATGTTTGTGCATGTGACAAAATTTGAAACTTATAGAAGACAAAACATAAATCAAGTAGTTTCACCGCATTAGTGATAACTTAATAATTACTGGAATTTTGAGTTTCTTTATATAATCATGGTCTGTATGTCAGTCAAAGTGCATATACCTTTGTCATCATCTTTGAGGCAAACATCACAGGCTTCGATGATCTGAGCCAAATCCACATGAAGTCCACCTTCAGAGTTCTCTTCCGAAATTTCAGCCCCTTTTGATTTGAGGTACGCTCTGAGCTCTGAAGCCTACAGGTGAAGCACGTTGAGTTCAATGGAAAAACACCTTCGGTCTACTTCTGACTATCAGTCAGGTTTTCATACATAATCACTGGCACCATCTGGCATTACCGTTGTTCATAAAGTCCCACTTAAAGCCTGCATCTCTTACTGAAGACTTTTCAGCAATGGTTTGACTATACCACATTTTATCCTTAATTATGCATGACACTGACAGAGAGGATGACGCTGTATTAAGGCATCTCGAGACTATCAACGACGGTTCTTAGCTATAAAAAACGAGGAAAATTATCACTTCATGGATGAATGATCATACAGACAGTGATGTAGCACACATATACACATAAAGATAAATAATATGCGTAAAAGCCGAGTTATGCCGCAGGTTTCCATCAGCGCTAGGTATAGTTAGGCATTAGCATTACTAGGTGACTAGCTACGTCGCTGCATCAACTTGCGCTCTCAGCCGCGCGAGCTCACGCGGCCTGACGCACGCGAGGCGCAGCAGCTGTATAACAGTCGACTGTTCGCGTCTTATATACACCGTAAACCCAAAGTTCGGTTCCCCCTTTCCTTTCATTGACACACCTGGTCCTCCTCGGTTATGTCGATGAATGCCGGAACGCTCATTTTTAAGCAGGTTTGTGAACCTCGACCCACCACCAAACGTAGCTGCTCCGATAAGGCAGCAAAAGGGCTCCCTCAGCGGTAACCCGGCCAGATGATGCACTTCCAGGTTACGTTGTTAAAGAAACAGTGCAGCTTCCGCTGGCGATTAAGGATAAAAAAATTAAAACGCTGTAACGACATGATTTTCCATGGGTATATGTTCACTACCTAACCTTTTATGGAAATGTCTCAATTGTTACTCGCCCTTCACATTGAATTTCAGAGGAATGTTTGCACAACCTTTCTAAATTATCAGATTTATTTTTTTGTGGTCACTTATGTATTTTAACTGGACTACTAATACATCATTCGCGTTTTTTCCTAATGTATGGATACATTATCTATAATCCATGCACCCTAGGGTGTTTGCTCATAATACAGGAGATACTGCTGAGTCACATGAGGTCGGTGTAAAAAATTTTGTTGATCTTTGGCTGCGCAAATCAATTCCCTCAGATTAAATTATGTTTGGACAGCCTTAATCTAATTAATATTTAAATGGGAAAACAAGTAGCAGATGGAGTGGTATTTGGAAAGTGCTGGTAAAAAGTATTACCTGATGTTAGCTAGACCTGATTTTTTTATCATAAGAGCGTACACTTGATAAAAAAGTGATTTACCTTATAAAACGCAGGATGTACTCATTAGCAAGTTTTATAATTACTGTGACATTTTTCTATATGGCAGTAAAACAATTTCCGTGTACAAGAACATGAATAAAGAATTAACTTATCCCAAAATTATAATGACTATGAGAGAAGAAAATAGGGTAGTAATATTTAGCAAATTCTGCAAGTCTTCTTAGAATGCTTTTTTATACCCTTTGGTTATAGAGCTCTTTTTGTCATAATATGCCACTTTACTTCAAAAGGCATAATAAATTCAGCCAGGAAATCTTATTAAATTGAAGGGAAAATGTCCTCCAAGAGAAGCTGAGTGCAGTGTTGGCTGTGCAAGCCCTTCGCCTGCTTTAGTGATAAACCACAGCTGCTGGCCTATAAAACACGCACATAAACTTTTCAAACCAACATAAAGTGATAGAGCCTCACAAAAAAGTTCACCGTATATCGTCACAGCAGGAATTAAATGGATATTTAGAGATATTTGATTTTCACTATACTATTCAGCTATACTGACAGCAATCAGTCAGTCTTGGATATTGCGCTGCTTTAAACTAGTTTGCTGGATCGAGCCTCAAAGTTAGTAATCTCTTCAGCTATTACTTAACATATTCATATAAAAATAAAATCAGTATGCTTCCATTAATCTAAAGTCAGTTTAATTGTCTAGTTTATGGGAAACGTCAAAAAGTGCTGTGGGGTAAATGTGACACATCTCCCTACTCCCTATCTCATATTACCATTTTGCGCAGGGAAAAATAACCGCCGTCTGTTCAGCGTAGGAAGAGGTCGTCGGGGTTTAAAGTTTACAGGTCAAGTCATTCATCTGCTCATAAATAAGTATCATCGCGATTCTTACAGTTCTTTCTTGTTTTCGTTAAGATCTTTGAAGTCAATGACTTCAGTGCGAAAAGTGAAAGTAAGCGTAGTACTTTGGAATAAATTATACGCAAGCGTTTTTTTTTCATTTCATTTCGTTGGCACACGGTTTCCCCACGACCGCCGCCTGGATCTGGTGGCATATGCATGATGGACCAGACAATTTAACAGTGACTGAAGGTGCAACCAGAGCTGGGCTTTGCACCCTTTTCTTAAAAGGCGGCAGCCCATAAATCTTCGCATCATCCCTTTGTTGGGCCCCTAGTAGGGATATTTTACCGTCCGTTTCATTGGCTGAAAAGTATTGTTTTCTTGTCAGTTTTACAACAATGCTTAGACTTGATTATGACTTCATTTACTTCAAGATATTGTCTTTTAAACTATCATTTTGAATAATGAATAACTGTCAATAGAAGGCATAATAGTTGGTCTATTTTAGACAGCTTAGCTTGCTATTCATTTATAGGCCTACTGTAGTGTTTCAGTTTGTATAGATTTTATGCAAGATTATAAAGGTGAGTAAAAGTGACTGTATAAAACATTTAGTAGATCTATCAATATACTTAAATGTTACATTGCAATTATGGTTGATTAATATGAAGTTAAAGAGTACTGAAGGTGACCGGCGATACGGTTGTGGAAATAAATAACATCTCACCATAAATATTGGATATTAATGCGATATTAATATGTATTCAATTATTATACTATAGCTATCGTATCGTAAAACAATTCTCATGTTGATTTGAGAAAAAAAATCCCGAAATAGCATAGCATTTCATTAAAATTCAAGGTAGAACAATCTCTGATTAGTACCCAGTTATATGCGTTTGAAAGGGCTCATCACATTATTACATTAAAACTTGAAAAACTACGGTATGGTTGCAATAATAATAATAACATTGATTGATTGATTCATTGATCGAATTAATAATTCATTTTATTTTGGAGCAGTATCTTTTTCACGGTTTTATTCTACGATTCGTTGATTGCAACGAATCTCCCATGGATTTAAGTCAAAATAACATGCAGGTGCTTGCTTTATTCACTTAGGGGTAGATTCTCCCATCACACACTTACGTAAAAAAAAGCGCATAAACGGTTACGCACTTTTGAGTTGTTTTCCCTTATCAGCGCTGACACTCCCACCGCACTTAACCCGTGCAAGAAGTGTTGACTGCACACGGGGGTGCGACGTATTTCCGGTAAAATTTCAACCAGCTAAATCACTTCTGCTATCCATGCATTTGCTGTTTTTGTCAAAAATGTTTCAGAAAAATAAGTTTAAGTCTGCCATGACTTTAAGTGATTCACGCCCCTGTCCAGTTGGTGGCGAGTGTGCATATTAATGTCACAGCAGCCAAATGTCTTAAGTTTCTGACCAATAATTGTGATAGCCTTGACAATCTAAGTAAAAAAATAGATGCGGTGGAGGATGTAGGACAAGCAAGTAATACTGATAACGTTTATTAGGGAGCGGCAGCTAATGTTACGGGGCAAAATGATTTGTTCATAGGCTATACATATATTGTAATCGTCTAATTTTGTAAAACTGCATTGTTCATATTTGCTTATTTAGGCACAATGACCGCAGTTTTTAGTGGCCTCCGCTGTCACTACAGGGGAAAAAAATCATCTTCTTTGTGTGCTATTAACATGAAATGACTGCACGTTCAATATCGATCATTTCCCAGTATGCCCTTATTAATTATTTATTTATTTTTATTAACCTTTTTTAACCAGGCAACACAGATTAAGAACAGGTTTCTTATTTACAACTGTGGCCTGTAGGCTATAATGATAATTAAAAATAAAAAAATGAGTGAATGAAAATTAAATGACAATGAAAATTAAATCAATGTTATCATTAAAACGAAAATTAAAATGACGGGAAAGACACTATGACGGAATTTCAGCTCTGCACTAAGACACTGCGGAACACGCAAAGCAAGGGTCAGAGTAACGCAAATATCAACATAGAAAATATTCTAAATGTACAAAGTAGGGTTGGGCCGATAGCCTATCTGAATTTTCATTGTGGATTACTGCCGCAAAGGTATCAAGATTATTGATAATATCTATACACATGATCATGAATGAAAATACGTGTATATAGCGTATTTTGCAAGCGTAGGTAATGTTGTTTGTTAAAAATGCCCTTCAAACAGTTGTGTACAACCTGCAACTTCTAATATTTGGTTCACATGTGTTTGTAAAACCTACGTTTCTATGTTACAGGTCAGGGATATCGAGCAGAGCACGTTACGATCTATATAGCGAGGCTAGCAGGTGAAAGCCACTTTTATCATGAAACGAATGCAAAACTATACTGAAAACACAAACAAGACAGAAAAGACAGAAAGGTATGCCATCATTGCTTATATATAGGGGAAGAACGATCGCTGTCTGGAAGAGGAACTAAAACAGCAATCAGTTTACACATTTTCAACAAGAAACACAAGCATGATTACTTTGCTAGGGATTAGATAGATAGATAGATAGATAGATAGATAGATAAGACTTTATTAATCCCACACGGGAAATTTACTTGTTGCAACAGCCAGTAAATAAAAAACAACAGAAAAGAAACAGACCAAAAAAATACTGTAACCAATACAATAAGTAATAAAATTAGTGCACACAATACTGCACAGACCCAAAATACACAAACATACAGATTGCACCAAGTGATGTAAATATACTGTAGTTGTATGCCCATGCAGCGGACTTTGCACAATATACAGAACAGTGACATAATTTATGAACTATATCGGATATTTATGAACTGAGCTGTTATAAAGTCTGATGGAAGATGGAATGAAGGACCTTTCCTTCTTGCATGTTGGATGCAGTAGTCTGTTGCTGAAGGAGCTTCGTAATGTCCTCACTGTGTCATGGAGGGGGTGAGATTAACTGTCCATAATGGATGTAAGTTTGGCCAGCATCCTCCTCTCAGCCACCTCCTCAGTGGAGTACAAAGAGCACCCAGGACAGAGCCAGCGCTCCTGACCAGTGTGTTCACTCTCCTCCTGTCCTTTCCTGAGCTCCTGCACCCCCAGCAGAGCACCGTGAAGAATGTCGCAGATGCTATACCATAGTGTCGCAAAAAGTCCTTAGTAGCGTCCTGCACACAGCAGAAGACCTCAGCCTCCTCAGCAGGTGGCTTTGCCCTTCCTTGTACAGGGCATTTGTGTTATGTTTTGGCAGAATGTGCTTATCAGAGTGGCCTAATGTGAGGGGTAAAATGGATTTTTTTCTTTTTTTTAAATCCAATAATGAATTTCGACCAAATGAAAACAGAATTTGTTGTAATTAACAATGAAAACTCTTTGCACACGTTTTTTAATTATATCGATATAGTTGGAAAAAATCGATAAGGAAAAATGTTTTTATGGATAATATTGATTATCTGCCCATCCCTAGTATAAAGCAACAAAACAAATCCCGGACATTTCAGGCATTTTAGGTCCTAAGATGGATAATATGATCTGGTACCCTAGGATATAGAGAAAGTCTAACTCTGGCATTTAGGTTCTAAGATGGATAATGTGATCTGGTACCCTAGGATATAGAGAAACTCTGTGTCTGCTTCAAATGTATAGTTTGAAGCCCTTCTTTTTGTTCCCTGTCATACGGCACGGTGCTTGAATAATAAAATTAGTCTGGGTTAGTCTTGAAGCAACCGAGTGAAAGGGTGGGTTTCCTGAAACCTTCTTAACGGTACGTCTTTGGTAAGTTCTATCTTAAGTTGTCTCTTAACGCTTGGACGTGTTTCCTGAAATGTTCTTAGTTAATTACATCTTCTGTTCTTTCGTAAGGTTGGCTTTAGTCTCTCTTAGCTGTCTCTTATCTCTGTTGTCGGCTCATATTGCTCATTTAAAATAAGATTATTGTATTTAAGGCTATAGTTTTATAGCCAAATATCACTTAACTAAAAAAACTGATCCATATGGTAAAATGATTTTGTTTGCTTCATGACTAAAATCTTCGTTAGGTTTTGCCCTTGTCCTCTGAATGCGCAGCAAACTGGCCTTAGTAATGGGCGGATTTGTAATGAAAGATAAACAACGTGCTGTTAATTATGTATTTCTTTGTTGATTGGGAAGGAAGGGGAGGGGGTTCTGCTGATATTGGAGTGGATCCCACTATATTCGACACCAATGGAATGCACACACGTGTCAGGGTCAGCACCTGTACACTTCGCGTTTCTTCCCTGTTTGGCCAGCAGGTGTCGCTGGCCATCCCGTCCTGTCACTCCTTATCACATCCTTGTGTGTTTTCTCTTGTTTCCCTGACTGCCATATAACTCTATATAAGGCTGAGTGTGTGGTTCAGACATACTGATCAGGGGTTTGAGGCTGCGTTTATCTGTTTATATTTCTGGAATTTTGTTTTTCAGTGTCTATTTTCCATATTTCCAGTTTTCTTGCCCTAGGTTGTACTTGTGTTCTGTTCCTTTCTGGTTCTATTTGATTATCATGGAATTTTATTCCTGGCGTTTAATTCCCAGTTAATGTAACCTAGTTTTTGGTATTTGTAAAGCTCCTTAGGTTCTATGCCCATTAGTTATTAGTTCCACCTGTTGCCCATTTCCTTGTGCCAGTGTTTGTTGATTGGTTAATTGATTGTCTTACACCTGTTCCTTGTTTGCCCCAGTTTTCTGTGTATTTAAGTGCCTGCCCTGCGCTGTTATCCAGTGAGTCATTGTATTAGGCTTCTGTGGTTCTGCTTGCTATTCCTAGTCCTGCTCTTTTGCTGTGTTTACTTATGGTTTCCATAATTTGTTGATATGTGTTTTTTTTTCCTCCCTGTTTTTGTTTTGGTCCCTCATGGTGTTATTTTTCCCAGTGTTCTTTGTTTAAATCAATGCACCATTGTTTGTCTCTGAAGCGCAAGTGGATCATTACCTTTTCCTGGCCGCACCATGCCCTGGGTCTGTGACGCACACTTCTTTATATGTGCCAAAGTCAGAGTATATCAAAACTTTTGTTCATGACGTTGATAGTAGTTGACACTGCAGGTTCATTTATATATTTGTCTATTGTCTTTTCCCCAAAAATGCACTCTGGAATAGACTTTAATAGTAAATACTGAAGTACATACTGTAGGACATTCCCTTATGTTAAGACAGGAATGCAACTTTTCTTTTTATTGCACCATTGCTCATCCCTATATTAAGAACATGCAAACATATTGGTCTATACAGATGTTTTATAGAACAAATAAAAATAAACGGGTGTTACTACATTCTGCGGAGGTGGGTTCATGCACCCAATCAGCAAAAATCATATTTATGGTTAGATGATTCAATTTGTTAATTTTGAATTTTATTAGGTTTATTAGGTTATCTACAGTTATGATTAATGCTATATTTTGAAGCATTCATTCAGTGATATATTTATAAAGAACACCACTTTCTCTCATGCGGCAGTCAATCAGCATGTGGAGAACAATCGATTCTCAAGCTATTTATGTAAACCTATTAGCTGTTCCGGTGCCCATTTAGGTCGCTCTTAAGAAGCTCTCTAGAGATTCTTCATAAGATACTAAGCGTCACCGCCATAGCGTTAAGTTTAAAAACAATACAGGTCATTCCTGCAGACTCATTAATGTAGCACATTTCAGTTGCGCGGCCTAATTCTGTTTAATGATGTTTTTTTTCTTACTGTATGTTCAACGTTACGGGTTCTTCAAGAAGTAAAGAAATCAAACGTTATTTTTACTGTTATTTAGGATGATTAAGTTAAAACTGCAACTGTATTTTTTCTTCTCTTGTCAGGATGTGTAATAATAAATAGATTCATTTATGGGAGAATTAATATAAAAAATCATAATCTTTGGTAGCCATCTTTATGTGCTGTACAAGTAGACTAAAGTCAAATTTGAGATAAATAACCTTGTTCCTAATAATATCCCCAGGCTGTCTGCTCTACATTGCTTAAATCAACCTTTTTGGAACAACAGGAAGTGTTTATTCATTTAATTCCCATGAGCTTTCTGAGACAATTCTAGATCTGGTAAAGTAATGTTTTGAGGGCAGTTTCTTCAGATGATCTATAATTTTAGATTCACTTTTACTATACTGGCTTGAAAATACATGATTTTTCAAAAATAGTGGAAATTAGCAGGATGAATTTCATTATTATAACATCAAAAGGCACTTTGGAAGAATTCCAATGTTATATTTGGCCTGCAGTTTGCTTTTGCACCTGGAAATGGAGCTTTGAAACGCCAAACACATTTATAGTAGCCATTTAGATTTTTCACAGTGTTGTTTTTGCATAATTAATTTGTTTTTATTGTAAACTTGGAAAGCTCCAGTTAAAACACAATTATTTACAATAATTGCCGCATGCATTCTAAATAAATAGACCCACATCTGACAGTAAAGAAGACCGAGAAACAATCAGCAATTGGTTGTAAATTTTTGACTGTTGATTGTGACAATGACAGTGCTGAATTGAAGAAAACCGTCATTTCCACTGCTTGCGCCACACTCTTATTCATAAACAAGTTCTCAAAAACTCAGAGAACACATTCCTTTTGCTATACCAAAACATTAGCAAGGAAGTAACTCTGCAACAATACTGATAAAGAATGCCTGAACTGCTGTCACTGTGACTTCTAAAGATTGTAATGATTGTAATGAATCTAATGAAGTAGCATTGAGAGAGAACTGCTTACTTTGAGGGATGAAATCTAAATGGAATGTAAAGATGATGCAGAGAAGTGTTTTGCACTATGCATATCTGGCAGGACTAGCAAGCTGCGTGAGCAATTTCACTGGTACTTTGATGTTAAGCATGTTATATATGGGAATTTATGATGGTTTGCTTATATAACATAAAATATTTCATAAAGTGATATTATCCGCTGTTGTCAAGTGACCTTATATTTAACTGAAAAGAGGCTTTAATCTGTAGCTCCAGGTGCTTGTCACTTGGTACGTAGCCATTGTTTTAATGCCTTTGGAGTCAGTGAAAAATGTCTGAAATTTCTGGAGGCTATATACAGTATAAGATGTATCAGATTTCCTTGACAACATTTTATGTCTGTGAACTTAAAATTACCTTGAGTCAAAATATATTGATAGTGGCATAAAACCTCTGTTAAATGTGACCCTAGTCTGAGTCTTTTTTAGGTTGAGCTAAATCAAAGCAATTTTGTATATGGTGGAAAGGAAAACTCTTTGCTTTGCCCAAAAGTGTCTGCCTCAGGCTGTCGCTGTACTGTGTACAGCCATCATACTAGAGTGTGCCTTCATGTGTGTCAGTGGAAGTTACGTATATGTCCCTCCATCACCCCCTCTTATGAGTTTTTGTTGTAGTATGGAGTTTGTCAAATGAGTATTCCTCTGTAGGAAGCCAGAAATCCAAGGTAACACACACATCTGAAAAGAGCTTCATGCTCCCATGATTAATCATTATTACACAATAATCACAAATAATGCAGGAGTAAGGAACTTTGTGAAAAACAATGAACATTTTTTGGATAGATGATAAATCAGACATCCTGATATTTTTCAACGTGAATGTTTTCTGATAAACCTACAGGATTGGTGCTTTCTATGATATATTGTATCATATATAACTTTTGTCGGCGTCATGCTTCACACTCTTGCAGTTCAGTGACTGTACAGGCTTGTATGCTTTATAGAATATCAATAGCTTAGATGGTCCTTTTATTGTTCTTCTGTTTATTCATTTTACATGTTGCCTCTTATAAAATGGAAAATGGGGCAAGTGTTCTGTCATATTGAAAACGACCTGAGATCACATCTCATGGATGCCAAGCTGGGCATGCAGGCTCATAACGCCATTTAGATAAGAATGAGCTCTGTTTTCTTTGTCACCATGAGACGACAGGGGTTGGGGGGGAGACTCTTTGTGCTCCCCGTGTCGCCCCACTCATGCGCATCATTAGTTTCACCCAGCGACCCTTGACTGCCCCCGGTTGATTAATGGGTCAGTCGGACCTCCTGATGTCACTGGGACACCGCAGCCTCTTGCTTCCTAGGCCAAGGATTGACCCTGGATGGCCAGTCTGCAGCAAAGTAGATGTAACAAGCAGCGCTACATGTAGTTGACACTCTGAGGTCCCGTGAGACCAAAAACATGGGCAGATGACATTGGTAAAGCTGTTTAGTTCTCAGCTCATTTGCTTGTATTTTATTAGAACATACTGAGGTCTGTGCAGCGTTTCGCCTTGGCTTTGTGAATCGTGAGAAAGTGCTGTGTTCCTTATTTTCAACATGGAACACTGAACATGCATGATGACTTTTTTCTTATTGTAAAATATATAAATATCATTGAACTTTATTTGATCAAAAAAGACACCAAGCCAAGCTGTGATAATAGCTGAAAAAGTCCTGAAATGGGCAAACGGTGGAAGGAGGCGAGCTGGCCAGATTGTCCATACTGCTCTCGGAGTTCCACGACAGGCCCCAGGCTCTCTGTTTCCCACAATCGCTCTGCCTGCTCTCCGCCGCCTCCCAATTAGCTGAGTGGGTGTCGTTTTTCATTGGCATGGCCCTGGTCTCCAGGTTCCCATCATGCACGGAGGATTTCATCAGAAGATGCTCCATCTGAGTGAGCGGCCGGTATGCTGTGTGTGGAAGGACCCTAACAGGCCTGGGTGGGTGAGGATTAATGGTGGGGAACCAGCAAACCCTGCAGGTGCTTTCGCTTACTCCAGTACGCTTTGTGACACGGCCTGGATATGGCAGACCTCTTATGGAGCATGTACAGAGCAATATTTCTCTAATTTTCTACCCAATAACAATGGCTGAGTAGATGTTTTCTCTCAAAGCAGCACAGAGGGATGACTGGCCTCCCTCCCTCCTAATGTGTGACTGCATTCCTGCATTTGCAATCCTTCACCTTGTTTGTTTTGCTTTCATTGGGTGAGTTATGAATGGGAGAGTTACGAAGGAAGTTTCTAGAACAGCAGATTTTCAGTGTTAATCAATCAATGCATCAAAATTGCCATAAATACTACCCGCACACTTGACTCTAATTGCACTTGATCAATTTGTACTGTCTCGGTCCTGCTTACTGTACATAGTTAGAACTAGTTTCTATTCTTAAAATTTTAGTTAGATTTATTTATGTGAAATTTATGTTTTATATTTTTTTTGGTATATTTTCTATGTGGAACGACATTTCAATACACTGTATACTGTGTATATATATATATATATATATATATACACATACACACACACACACACACACATACATTGCTGCTGAAAATTTTGGGGTTCCAGAAATTTCCTTGTTTTCTATGAAAACATGCAATAATTATTGACTTGAATAAAAAATATAGCTAAATAAATAGGAAATAGTGATTGGCAAAATTAGAAATAATTTTTTAAAATAATATTTAATTAATAATTAAATTAAAATAATAATTGTGTCCTTCAGTCTTTGCTTTCATAAAATTGTCCTCCATTTGCAGCTGTTACAGCCTTGTAGATCTTGTGCATTCTAGATGTCAGTTTGCAGAGGTATTCTG
>JAODKF010000009.1:22285857-22301362 GCA_026779585.1 Mormyrus proboscirostris
GGTTAGAGGAAGGTGCAGGAAACACACGGGTAAGAGGAAGGTGCAGGAAACACACGGGTTAGAGGAAGGTGCAGGAATCACACGGGTTAGAGGAAGGTGCAGGAAACACACGGGTAAGGGGAAGGTTCAGGAATCACAGGGGTTAGAGGAAGGTGCAGGAAACACACGGGTAAGAGGAAGGTGCAGGAAACACACGGGTTAGAGGAAGGTGCAGGAAACACACGGGTAAGGGGAAGGTTCAGGAATCACACGGGTTAGAGGAAGGTGCAGGAATCACACGGGTTAGAGGAAGGTGCAGGAAACACACGGGTAAGGGGAAGGTGCAGCATGGAAACACACATGTAAAAGAAAGGCGCCAAAAATGCACAGGTAAGTGGAAGATGCGGGAAACACATGGGGAGGTGTGGTTGCTTACCAGCACAGCACAAAATCCCAGATGGCTTCAAGCTTAGTGAACTTCATAACCATGAGTTTAATGAGCTTTTCACAGATGAATTTTTAAATAATGTTGTAACCATGGGGGTGGAATGGTGGTGTAGTGGTTAGCATTGTTGCATCACACTTCCGGTACTAAGGTTTCTCCGCCTGGGTTACATGCGTGTGGAGTTTGCATGTTCTCCCCATGTTCTCGTGGGGTTTCCTCCAGGTACTCCGGTTTCCCCCCACAGTACAAAGACATGTTGAGGCTAATTGGAGAGACTACAGTAAATTGCCCATAGGTGTGAATGGTGTGTGAGTGTGCCCTGCGATGGGCTGGCCCCCCATCCTGTGTTGTTTATCGCCTCATGCCCATAACCTCTGGGGTAGGCTCCGGACCCCCTGTGACCCAGAAGGATGAGCAGTTTGGAAAATGGATGGATGTTGTAACCATGTTCAACAGGATAGATTTGTAGAGCACGCAATTCACAAGAAGGTAACTGCTGATGTAACATGTCCACTTGGGAGTCCTGCAGCTCTGCTAGATTCATTAACACAGGTCATTTCTGGAAATGTTCATCCAGGGTATGAAGATGACCAAATAACTTTTAGTTGAGTGTAAACGTCGACCGGCAAAGTTACTCTGAGGATCCACTTAATCTCATGCTAGATCTCATCCATACATCAGTCTCTAACCCTGAGGCTTATTCTAAACCTGACTCCTCCTTCTAAGGTGAGAAGCCGTATCAGTGCGACTTCACCGACTGCGGCCGGCGCTTCTCCCGATCCGACCAGCTGAAGAGGCACCAGCGGAGGCACACGGGTCAGCATTGCTCCCGCCTCGCACACTCACGCACGCGCGTGTGCTCTCTTTGTCCTCATCATGTGTCTTCCACCAGCATTGACTACGGTGTCACAGGGAACCCGGCCATCACCGAACATTTTACAGTCGGTTGTTTTTTACGGTTTGATCATTAAAACATTCCAAAGTAGTTTTTTAATGCAGAATTCGTAGCTTATAAATAAATTCTCAAGATGAATTATCATCAAGGTAATAAATGTTTCCTCATCATGACTTCATGCCTCACTGTTTGAAGACAGGCGCATGATTTAATGGAAAATAGAATCATACGAAGAAAAAACAATACATTGGAAGATGGAAACTCTAAAATGTTCCAAATAATAATGAGTAATACATTTGCATACTATAACATTGTATTGGTAAATTTAAATTTAATATAATTTATTACAAATCGCTATGGTTAAGTGCGATGGGTGCCCTACTCTGGGTTATTTCCGCCTGTAGCTTCCAGGATGGGCTCCGAACCTCCCTGCGAGCCTGAATAGGACGAGCGAGCACGGAAAATGGATGGATGTTAGGGTTGATACATTTTTTAATATATTATATATACATAAATACAGTAAAAAAGTCTCACCTGTCACATAAAAGCACTGGAATCCCCCACGGTCAGTGGTTCAGCCCCCTTCCGGGTCGATTCCTGTTCTGGACGTGTCTCTCTCCTCTTCTGTGTGTGCGTAGGAGTTAAACCCTTCCAGTGCGAGACGTGTCAGAGAAAGTTCTCGCGGTCTGACCACCTTAAGACCCACACCCGGACTCATACAGGTAAAACAAGTGCGTAACATTTTTATTTTTCACATTTATTTAAAACTGTGCTGCTTTAAAGAGCAGAATCCCAAACAAATAAATGGCTTTGAAGTCATGTCATTCTCTTCGACATGACATTGAGTTTGAAACATTTTAGAGGAATCATTTAGGTTTCCTAGCATGTCCATGTAAATTTTGTACTAGGATGTTGTATTTTTCAAAAAGCAGTCTCTTCAAACCAGCTTGAATACGAAATTACATAACCTCAATACAGTTTTACAGCTATTTGTATTATTCCGTAAACTTTAGTATTATTTTAGTATTATTAACTTTTTAATGTTTTCTCAATTAAATATTTCTAACTTTATTAGACTGGTTTATAGTGAACCTACTATTCCCACCCTAGGTGAGAAACCATTCAACTGCCGGTGGCCTAACTGCCAGAAGAAATTTGCGCGCTCAGACGAGCTGGTACGACATCACAACATGCACCAGAGGAACCTGAGCAAACTCCAGCTGGCACTGTGAGGAGGGGGACCAACCCGGCACCCACGGCTGTCCGGTGAAGGGGGGGGGGGTGGCTTTGTGTATGGTTCAGCGGTGCTCAGACCTAACCGGGACCCAGGACGCTGGGCAGCTGTCTCCACTGGCACCAAACTGCCCTGTTTCCTGTGCATCCTTGCAGTGACAAAGCTTTGCATTTTGTTTACTTACTGTTACTATGGAAATGCAACCTGCAAGCCCTTTTATATAGCTGTACGCGTGAGAAGTCTAATACTAACTTATTTAATTTTCTAAATTAAAAATTCTGCAAAAACAGTTCACAGAAGAGAACTTCTCTTATCCTTGGGCCTCAACATTACTTCGGGGCCAGAATGATTGCGTTTCCACATGACTATAATTGATGATGATGACTCTAATACCCAGCACCCTAAATCAGCCCGCTGAAATACGTCTGAGATGCAGTTTGGGGAGAGCCTCTTTCTTTGATAAGTAATTGTATTAAAAGTTGACACCATTCTCTAAACATGAAGTTTGTAAAATGTTACGGTCACACTGGATATGTGACTTATATTGTCGTGCGAATTTTCATTTTATGAAGTGCTGGTCCACGGATACCATTTGACAAACTCCCCATACAAAAATATAACTTAAATCTTAAATTTATGGAGTTGAGCTATAAAGAATACATTGATAGTGTGGGAAAGAGGTATTTCGGAATTTTAAAGTGTATTTTACATAGATCACTCAAAATTATTGTCTATATGTCTGATAACACCAATTATTAAAACGCTTTTAATTTTAGAAGGTGTATTAAACGTAGAGCACATCAAACTGTTTGTCGCTGCCCATAAATGTACACATGTCACGATTTTAAATCTGTAAGCTGCGTTTGTTATTTTTTTCCACCAAGCTTTGAATTAAAGGCCACTTTAAGGCACTTTTGCGGGCAGCTGCGTGAGCTCGCCGCCGGTGTTGGATTTCCGCCTCTGCGAGTCACTGACCAGCAAGTAACCTGCCCGGGTCTTGACCGCACTTAATTCACCTGTCAGGAGCAGGCAGGGGAGAGGGGGGGTCACCTCAGTTAGATTTCCTCATAAATAAAATGTCTTACACTGTCTTTGTCCCTGTGCACAATGTCCAGCAGAAATACCCCCCCACCCCAGTCCAGCAGTGCGGCTCACTGCATATTGCACAACGTTTCTCTGTGGTCATATTTGCCCTCCACCTGCAAAATAAAATCTCTTTGCTGACAGCTTTTTTAAGAGCCACAAGGGAAAAGAGAATAAAAGGCTAGTTTGCTTTCAGATATGAACTTTTTCGAGCTCATTTCCCTGGAAGTCTTGATCTGCATTACTGTTCCCCTACAGATGTATTTGTGGAATCCTTATAATAATTCACAACTCACTGCACTAGTATTGTGTAGATCTTTCTGACTCCCCCCCTCCCAATTACTCATTCAGCCCCTTCCCCCACCCCAGCAGCCCCGACCCCCACCATATCTCCAAATGACAGTGCATAATCTCTGTCCCACATTTCTGGTCCATGTCCTCGCCGAGCTGCCTTTGAAGAAAGATTGCTGCTTTTCGTTACCACAGAGCATTTCCTCTTTTAGGGATGACTGATAAAATGGGCAATTGGTAATAATGATCAGAAACCAGAGAGAATTCTGGGTACTGTACCACATAATGAAGTAAATAACAAATGTAGGAGGAAGGCACGACATTGGTTGTACTAGAAGGACATCTGAATGTTCTCAGGCTACCAGAGTGCCTGACTGAAAGTGCAACATTTATTTTAGAACATGAAAATCTCCTGTCTCTATGCAAACTTCAGCTCTAAGCAGATTTAATTGATCTACAGTGTGATGCTAGAAGTCTGTGGGGAAAAAAGACAGGATGAGATCACCAAAACCCAAGGCCTTCTGGATGACTAAAGGAGCTTAGTCAAGACGCCTATGGTTATCGGGAACCTATCCCGCAATGCATTATCCCGGGAGTTCATATCTCTTTCAAGGTTAAAGGTCATCACACAAGAGAAATACAGAAGTACAAACTGCTGTGATTAAACACCTTACATCTGCATTTTGTATTGTAATCTCCCCACAAGTTAGTGTCTAATCTCATTAGTATTTGACATTTGGCCACAAAATGTTGCGTCGATTGCTACATAAAACACATAATAATGATACAAACTGGTTCCATTAGATTCTTCCATAGATTCAAATCCGCTTTTGATTTTCCTTCCTCATCCCTCAGCATAAATAACATGTGCACAGTATATTCTCCTATAACGCATGTTATAAAAATGTGAATTTGCACCACTGCAACCGATGTATCAGTGGATAATTGCTGTATAGTGTGATGTCCAAGTCTGTTGATGTGTGATCAACGAGAATGAGGTGAACACAGAAAATGGCACCCAGATGAACTGACGTGTGTCGAAACACCAGCTTCTCACATTATCTTTTTTTTCTGCCATTTTTCCACATTTGTTGATTTGTTAACTTCTATAGGAAGAATGAAGCTCATAAGCCACACAAGCAGCTCTTGTATTGATAAAGTAACAATTATATATAAAACACATCAAGAGAACAATCAACTGCAGTCAACTGTATCTTGTGTCACAACTAATCATGTACAACAGAAACCTTCTGACACCAGCAAAATTCAGGCTATTTCTTTTAGAATTGATCTATGTATTATTTATCACACTATGGTATCATTCTTTTCAGGTTCCTGTCTTTTATCATGTCTACTTACAAAGTTATAACATTTTTCACTCCAGCCCCCTTTTTTCCCACAATCCCTCATGTTTCTATAACATACATTTGTTTATGTTTTTCCAGGAATGCAACTAATAACTAGTGTTATAGTTGAACATACTACTTACTACTATACTTAGCTACCTGCATTTGCTACTACTACTCACTTACTATCCAAATTCAGTGAGTCCAATAAGTACTGTTGATAATACTCCTTTCGTGTGCTATTTTCCTGTTATTCTGAATGTATATTTATTGTTGTTTATTGTTATTTTTGTTTATATTCACTACTTTAAAGTTTCAGCCTGGCATTTACAATGAAGGCAGCAAATACGTACAGGTCTCAGCTTTTAAGAAGTGACACTTCATAATCAACTTAAGGGACTAACTCTCACATCTGCGATGCAACACAACTTAAAACAAATATTGTGGCTGAGTCTCATGAACATATTCAGTTAAATTCAGTTCAATTTAGTTGGTAACACTTTTCTTGGGGACACAAACGTAGAAGTACACTCTTATTTACTGTATCAATTAACCAGAATCTTGTAGTGTTAGTTACTTACTGATCCATGTTTGTTCATTAATAAGTCAAAATGGTTTATATATTTCATGCAGTTTGTATATATATTCTTGATTTGAAACATGAGTAGTGAGTTATTTGTGCCCCCTCAAGTAAAGTGTCACCATTTATTGTATATGGCGCCTTTCACAACAGTTTCCCCAAGGCCCTTTACATGGGTTTAATACATCACTACATCATTTGTAGACAATACTTCAAAAATAGGACTGTGGGAACACAGAGGAATGAACAAAAGAAAGAAAGAAAGAAGTAGAGAGACAAGAAAAAAACTTGCTGCCACAACCCCCCCGGCATGCTAACATTATAGGAAGAGAGAATGGGGCTGCATGCTAAAAGCAAGGTGCAAACTGCGGTATCTGCGACTGGAGCAGTTTCTCCAAACCTAATGGTAGCTGAAGTGTCACCAAAGTGCTGAGGGACCTTTCAGGGTGTCACCTGTGTGTGAATGAAGAAATAAGAAGTAAGAAATGCTATTGACTTTGTTATGCAGTTGTAAGATGTAAGTCCTTTACAATTTCAAGCAAATTAGAGGAATAAGACACACATGTCGCAATGCCTAAACACCACAAATGTTATAGTAAGCTTAATAAGCACAAGTAACAAAAAGCAAAAAATACCAAACAAAAAATTAGTACTCTATTGTAATATAAGTTAACATATCATTATATGCATGTATGAACATATGGAGTGATACTGAGGGATTTGCATTAATAAGTAACACTGAGTGATCAACAGTTCAGACATCTAAACCCAGTGACTCATTTTCAGCTGATTTTCTGTAAAGCACGGCCCTTGTCAGAGTGGTTGACCGCTATGGTGATACAGGGATGATTCATCAATTAGTTTTAGGTCTGTTGAGTCCACTTAAGTATTTGTGGGAAAACATACTGTGATAAGAAAAACACTCACACAGGCATACAGTTAAAGTGTGGAACGCCCACACACCCTTTCTGCAACCTGAGCAAGACGCCAGTCCGCAGAGGTAAGAAACGGCGAAGGAAAAGAGGAAAAAACATCAAAGCAAACTTTACAGGTGCCTGATAATCTCAATTTGAGCTCTAGAGGTTCTGAAGTCAATGAACAGTATTTAAAAAGGCACAGAAATAAAACGTTCTTGAATTTGGTTAATTTAAGCAGAAACAGCGTGTGTGGGGTCTTTTTATGTAATTCTGATCTTATTATTGAAGCCACTGTGACCAAATTTTTAATTTGAGAAACAGCTGAGAAGGCAGCTAATTTGGGTTTATTGTGTTCTAGCTAAGCAGATTACTGCTGCAGTTATTTGAACAGGTATATTGAATGCTTTAAAGTTTAAAAAGGAAATGACTTTTTGGACCATGACTGTATGGTCAATGATACAACGTGATTGGGGCCCCAATGCAGGTGACACCATGTGATGGGGGCCCTAGAATGGGTGATACCATGAGACAGGGGCTGTGGTATGGAAAATACTGCACAATCGACACCCCGGTACAGGTGATTCCCTGCAATGGGGGGCCTAGTATGGGTGATTCCTCCCAAATGGCACCCTAGTACAGGTGACCTGCAATGGGGACCCCATTATGGGTGATACCCCATGATTAGGGCCTCAATATGGATGATATCCTGCAAAGGGGTCCTCGGTAAGGATAATACTTGGTGACTGGGGTCCTGGTATAGGTGATACCCCACAATCGAGGCCCCAGTACAGGTGATACCCTGCAATAGAGACCCTGGTACAGGTGATACCCCACAATTGGGACCCCAGTAACGGTGATAACTCACTATTGGGGCCCTGGTATGTGTGATATCCCGCAACTAGGGCCTTGGTACAGGTGATACCCACCAATTGGGGCTTCAGTACTGGTGATACCCTACTATTGGGGCCATGGTGCGGGTGATACCCAGCAACTAGGACCTCGGTATGGGTGATACCCAACAACTGGGGCCCCGGTACTGGTGATACCCTACTATTGCGGCCATGGTGCGGATGATACCCCGCAACCAGGGTATCGGTACAGGTGATACCCCACAAATGGGGTCCCGGTACAGGTAATATTCCATGATTGGGGCCCCGGTATGGGTGATACCCCATTACTGGGGCTCTGGTACGAGTGATACTCTGTGAGTAGGCCCTTGGTACGAGTTGCTGCAGCTGCACTCTGTCAGTTTCTGACACTGAAGCACCACTTCATCCTGCCGGTTGCGCAAGGCTGGCTTCTCTGGCTTGGTTCCCACCCGGTGAGGCCCCAGCGTGGGGTTACTGTGGCGTACCATGCCGTGACTGTGCCTCATGACTAAATGAAATGCAGTATTTTGCTTTGACATGCTGCAGTGCTGCTGCCCTGACCGGCGGGCTAATCGTGGGTGTGAGGTGATATGTGCACCAGTCCCTGCGGTGAGTGCGTGGTACACTGGGCTGCTTGGGGTGTTATTCACCTGGACCGTAATTAATTATCCCATCAGTCACGCTGGAGTTAAATGGATTCACTGAGGAGCTGAGATGCTATCCCTGTTACCCCTTCCCATCATCAGTTCTAAGCTCAGATAATATTTTAATTGCATTTTAATTGCATTGATTGTGCCACAAAATTAATGATTTTAAAGGGACCAGGTGGGATGGTGGTGAACAAATTACAAAAATGTTTGCAGGAAGATGTGCAGCATTGAATCCAGAGGTGATGTGTTCCCTGTGCATCTCACTGTGCGTCCCTTTAAGGAAGGTGTCGCTGTTTTAGCTTTCACAAGGAGGAGCAGGTACTACCAGCAAATTCACACACCCCTCCCCTGCCCCCAGAACACAGCTCCAGCTTGCAGCTGTATTTGTTTTACACGCAGGGGGCTAATGAATTACCCCCCGAGGAAAGTGAGGAACAAAGTGACTGGGCTGGCCGTTGATTTAAATGCCTTTTAACATTCCCATCTCTGGTGGACGAGAGCTTCACCCTCTCGGCCCTGGTGCTGGTCTTCATCAACGCTGAGGCGCTTCCAGTAATGCGTGTGAAGTCATCCCTTAATGTCGAAATCACAATCTTTTTGAATAAAGTGTGTGATACGCTCAGATATTTCCTCCGAAATGCTTCATGGCTGCCGTAAAAACTAACCAAATTACTTATTAAAAACGAAAAATGAACGGCAAATTGTGCAAATGTACCTAACCGTCTTTCTGTATCTGAGCTTATGTTATTTATTACAACTAATTTGTAACATAGTAATAATTTATAATGGCCCAATGAGGTTTAATTTGTTAAGAGGCTACAAAGGACACTGTAAGGAAGCCTTATCATGACACGTAGCCTGTAAATTCAGTCTATGCATTTCCTAGCAAAATCTTCCACGGATTTCGCCACTTGTACTCATGTAAACAACCATGGTTCACACATTCATGTTCAGTCCTCCATTTGTTGCCAGTAGCAGTGTCTCAATATCACAGCACCCATCAATTATCATGCTGGGACATTTTTCCATGTTTGTCACTAACTAAAGTTACCAGATAATGTCTCCAATAATTGTTTATGAAATACCAATGATTTATCTACAATGTAGAGTATGATGTGTTGAAAAATAGAGCATGTACTTCAGAACAAAATAAGCCTTCCTCTGTAAAGACTTATGAGGCGTTTAAGAGTCCCATAGCAAAGGAAAAGAAGTTTATTTGCTAAGCTATTTTGGTGCGTTTAGTTAGAAAAAACTAGGTAATACGGTTGCATAGGGACTACATTTTATTTTATGTTATTTTATCTTAGTTCTTGACATAGATTTATGTTTTTGAAGAATTCTTGTTATCAAATGAAAAACAAATGTACTTCCTATTGATGATACAAATCTTTTTAAAACACATTGCTTTACATTTTTTTTCAATTCCTAAGATACATTCTGCAATAATGAAGTCACTTTCTCAAAACTCTACAGCCACCAAAACAGTTAATCCATGCCTCAAAAAAAAGACTCATTCCATAAAACATTAGCACCTAATATCGTTCTAGAAGGACAGCATATCACACACAGAAGAATGCCAAACATGCAGCATTACATAAAATATAATATGGATCATCATTAAGGATCATTTGTAAAGTAGTCATTTGTCATTTGCATTACAAAACAGAACAGTTTTTCTATAAAACGTCCAGGAATGAGCAAATTGTGTTGCAGTATGTTTCAATGGCCTTCATTTGTTATTGTAGTGTAATCAGTCATTTTTAAAAATCCAAAAACACAAAAATGCAAGATTTCAGGAAATACTACAGAAACAAAATACACTGTGCATATACACACATATACACGCATGTTTACACACACGCACACACACATACACATTCATTTCTATGGGGGAAAACCCTAATCCCAATCACGACACCCTTAACCTCTACCCATCCCTAACCTTAACCATAAGTAACTTTTGACATTTTTACTTTTTTTATTGCATTCACTGATTTTTATAAAACTGAGGTTATCCAAATGGGGACCTCAAAGGATGTCCCCAAAAGTAGGGAAATTTCAGGTTTTACTGCACTTTGGGGACAATTTGTTCCTCAAATGTGATCTATGCAAACCCACACACACACACACACACACACACACACACACACACACACACACACACACACACACACACACACACACACACACACAGATAAACACACACCTGCCGTTGGCATAACAGTAATACTGCTAACCTATCCTCTACTCTGGGTTCAGGCAGGCACATGTTCTCATCTACATCACATCTCATGTCCTCTCTAGCCATACTGTACAAGTTAGGAAGCACCTCTTGGCAAAACAAACCTGATTAGCTAATCACCTGGAATAGCCTGCTGTGTTTCGTCTCATTTTAATTTTATTAATTTAATATCGTGTCAGTTTTACAATATATTTTAGAAGGGTCTTGATAGTACTGTAGCACATTGTAGTCATTCAGTTTTGAATGTACAATTACAGTTTTTTTTCAATTGCTAAGATACATTCCGCAATACTGAAGTCTTGTTCTCAAAACTCTTCACACAGCTGCCATAACATCAGTTTATATAGGCTACACTGTGAATAGTAGTAGTAGTACTGTGTGTGTGTGTGAATATATATATATATCCAGTTTTTAATGTCTTTTTAACAGTTTGAATAACAGTATGTAAGCATGCGCAAGATGGCCTCTAAAGATATAAAGTTTTAATGATGGTGGATATTGAATGAGAAACGAATTTCAAAGCATTTAGTCACTGAACGCATTTTATATGAAAATGATGAGAAAAGATTCACAGTGTAGCTATATAAACTGATGCTATGTGAACTGCGTGAAGAGTTTTGAGAAAGTGACTTCAGTATTGCAGAACGTATCTTAGCAATTGAAAAAAACTGTAATGATACATAAATCACATGTTGTATAACAATGTATCATATTTGCATGCTAATGTAATGTTAACATTTAACATGAGTCATATGTAGACTGTCTATATGATGAACCAGCTTTGGCTGTTAAAGAATACAGCCATATGTCACACATTTCATATCATTGTTTTTTGGCTGCCAAAAGGATTACTATATTTCTTAATGGAATGTGGAATTTACTCGTGACTAGTTACTGAATGAAATGTTTCATGTGTCTCAGTAGCTTTTCAGAAGCAGCTTGTGTAGATTTCATTTTTCTAATATAAACTGCTAGATATTTTTATATAAAGGCCTCTTGCTCAGTGGTATAACAACAATCGGCATCCTGGCATTTGGGCCTCCATTCAATCGGAAGTGCAGACCCTTAGCAACTGCTCCACCCACGATACGTCTTTGATGTAACTAATCTAAACTGTTTTTTTTTTTTTTGAAAATTCATAATAAAAATTTTGTAATTACACCATAATAAAAACAACAGGCCACTGAAATACACTGCAACCCAAGTGAAGAAATGTTCTGTCTTTAATACAAAGCTTATGGAAAATGAAATCAGTTACTTTACAGATGATTCTTTACTTGATCCATATTACATTTTATGTAATGCTGTCTATTGTTAGTGTTATGTATGCCATTCTTTTGTGTTTGATATAGTGTCCTTTCATTTAGATATTAAGTGCTACTATTTTGGTCACTTTCGAGATGTGGGTTAACTATTTTGTTGTCTGTAGTGTATTTTGGAGGAAATATTAACTATTTGCTGTGTGTTGGTATTGTAGACTGTGTGAAGAGTTTTGAGAAAGTGAGCTCAGTCTTGCAGTGAGTATCTTAGCAATTAAAAGAATCCATAAAATGTAGTCATTATCTCCCCCTGGTGGTAAGAATTTAAGGTTAGCAAACAAGGTATTACAGTTTTTCTCGATTTTATAATTATAATTTTATAGCAGGCTTCTAGCAAGACTGTAAAGATTGATCTCTACATTCCTACAATATTTTGCCAATTGCCTTTCCACATTGACAACAAAGAATGAGAGATTTAGCCAAGTTTCTGATCGTTTCAAAGAGTATCTAAGCAATCAGAAAAAACTGTAATTCATGTGTCAATAGCAAATAATTCTATCAATAAATTAGTCATGAAAACTTACTATGTACTCACATGCATTTTTCAAATCTCAAGACACAGCACCATAGCAAACAAAAAAAAGTATAATGCATAAACAGCAATTGGCAATACAAGCATAACAAATGGCAACATAAGCATGTACTCTGTGGTCCAAAAACACATAAAGCTGAATCACTGCAAATTAAGGAATATTTTTTTGAAAGTTCAGTGAACTGTTTTGCCTTACACGATGATTGCATACATATATAGTTTTCAGTGTAAAATGATTACAATGAGAAATCTATTTTGACCAACTAGACTACAGCAACTGAAAATTATGCCAAATGATGACAATTGTACAAGAACATTTGCATACATGTTCTAAAATTTTTGAAAATTTGTGTGAAACAACGAGGAATGATGTTCTGCTGTGCAGAAGTGGTGTTATAGTATGGGGATTTGCTAATTGCTAAATGTTAATTGTCATTTGAGAGATGTGCCAAAGTGAAAGTTAATTGTTTTGGGTAAGTTAAAGGCCTTTTCAGGTAAACCATAACGCCGTGTTGTGCTATATGCATAAATGGTTTTGAGAAATTCTCAATTTTACACACATGCACACACACACACACACTCACACACAAGCACACACCACACACACACACACACACACACACACACACACTTATTAGCAGGAATAAGCTTGTACTGCCATCTGCTGGCAAGGCATCACATCAGCACCTCAGACAGCTGACATGCCAAACCATTGACCCCGGTGAGTGCAGCCGAGAGGAGGGGTGAAATGAACCCTCACCCAATGCCTGCTCTAGGAACACAAAGGGTCAGGTTTCGGCCCCCAGTGGAATGTGCTGGGAGTGGCCCGGTCACACAGATTGATGATGTAAAGCAGCAGACCTTGCCAGTGCTCAGCTCCATCACAGCGGCCCCCACTGGCAGCGGCACGTTGATGGTGGTGGAGGTGAGGGGGGAGGTTAGGATTCTGTCTCCCATAAACGTGCATTTTCATAATTATAAAAAATTACAAAGAAAGCAGAAAACAGCAAGACACAAACAGTAATGGAGAAGCTGTATATAAGTTATATCCAAAAAAAGTCTGGCAGAAAACTGAAAAATAACATGCGGTGATTGAGTCACCTGTCTTTCGTGTGAAAATGCCCGGCGATCCCTGAACATCTCGCCGTCTCCCAGGGGTCTTGTCTTCGCTGTCCTCGCACTGCGATTGTTTGTGTAGCTCAGTGAAAGTTGGACAAGTGTAAGCGTCAGCGCCATCTGGCCGCTCACCCTCATCTGTCACGCCCGCCTCCAGGCTGCCTGTCAGGAAGAGCAGCGGCTGAAGCCATTTTGTCAGTGGCCCAGGGGTCAGGGGTCAAGGGTCAACCTCCAGGGTGTTTATATAATTTATTCATTGTCAGAGGGAGCATTTAGGCAGGAGATTAGCTCGAACATGAGGGCAGCACGACAAGCTGATGCTGTGAGGATAATGTGGTTGATGGGAAACAGCCCCTCCCAACCCCCCAGGCCCAGGTCCAGCTCCTAGATCCTCCTGTTAAGTATTCAGCGCTGATGTTCATTTTCCAGCAACATGTTCTGTTTCACTGTTTATGATTATTTGCAGACCTGCCTTTAATATGCTTGTGATGTATATGTGTGTACATATAACAGCCAAAATAACCCATTTTCAGAATAAACAATGGTGTACTTTTATAGTTCCAACATTCATAGCAAGTACTAAATTCATTGTCATGAGTGTCTGCATTCTGTTTTCATATGTAACCGTTCGATTTTACAGAATTCAATATTGCGCTGAGAACATTGTAATGAAGGAGATTTAGAAACAACTATTGAGAATATGCACCAGAAATTGAGTGTGTGTGTGTGTGTGACAGAGGTTGTTTTATGTATACATGCATGTTTTTGCTTGTTTGCATGTCTGTATTTCTGCACGAGTGTATTTTGCACATAGTTACGTGTTTCACAATTTTTCTTGATTGCTTTGGCACATTTCATGAAACATATTTAAAGTTTTCCCCAGCTGATATGTACATTTCCCAGAATACTGCACAACCCCAAAACTATATACAAAAACCACAATATGAAATACCACTTTCCAAAAATTGTAAAAACACAAGAATAAAATCACTTTTTGCTGAAAAAAACCTTCATACAGTCCTCAAAACCAAATCATGCAGACAAGAATCACGCACTGTACAAAACCATAGGTTACAGTGAGCACTAGTTAGACACTGTGTTGTGAAAACAAAAACCAGTGTATTACTGCAACTATGAAAATTCTATAGAAAATAAAGGATACTACATCTAATGCTTATACAGAATGGTTATAATTTATTATGTAACAACAATACAAATACATTCCATATATACACAGTAATGAGACATAAATAATTGAATTGTGACATTAAATAGTAAATAGTCTTCAATAATCAAGAACACAAGCAAAAAATGCATTGTGCCTATGTGGTCTCAATGTAGACAGTGTAGTGGAAAACAGGGCCTAAGCAAAAAGACACTTCAGCCATATTCCTGCTTATCATGTGGATTATGCCACCTGCTTTCACCTACATCACAACAAATGTTCTCCCTGGCTAAACAACATGGGACGTAACGTCTTTAATGATGGATCATCTTTGACAATAGTCTGGTGTGATATCATCACAGGCTGCCTGCAAGACCTCGAGATGATTCATCGCCAGCTGGAAAAAAAGGGGAAGGGGAAATATGGTGGAAGGAAGATCATTTGGATATGTGGATGGGAATCAAACCATTCTTGGATGAACCCTGAATGATGAAATCAACATTAGCCCATATGACAGTGTCAGTAGCATTATCTAGAGTTCTGTGCTGTCTCTGGAGTGGGAACAAAATATGACATAGCCCACTGAGGAATTCCACAAGCAGCTGTGTGACGCAGTGATGTATCACCCCTTGTAGACTAAAGGCGGCACACATTGCTACATTTCCTCCTCTTCGGCCAGGGACATCTACTGTAGCTCTTTCTTATATGATGATCCTGCCTCTGCAGCACCTTTTGGCCAAATAGAATCCAGCTTTTTCATTGCAGATGTATTCATTCTGGTGAGCATTTATTATTCTATGGAAGACAACACATAACAAGGTTACAGTGCTGAAGAACAGTGA
>JAODKF010000009.1:22325346-22336616 GCA_026779585.1 Mormyrus proboscirostris
CATGAGTCAGTGCATCAGATACAGCCTTTCCATGAGCCAGTGTGTCAGACACAGCCTTCCGAGCGCACTCTTCAAACCCACCCAGGCCGGTGATGCCCACTGCTCCGCATGCCAGCGTGCATGACGTAGCCACGGCCTGTTCTATCTTGCCAGCTGCCTGACTGTAATTGCCTTAATCTCAGCTTGTTATCTAATTATCACCTTTGTGAGAGGAGAAGTTCCCCAATGCACACTGATCAAGTGGCCACCAGCTGTCATATGAGTGATGCCTGCCTGTCTGGACTCGGGGACGTCCCACTCCGGGCCCATCCTGCAGGGAGGAGAGGACTGCCTTGTTCCTGGCAATGGCTTCGACCCAGATAAAAGCTGGCCTAGCCCGGCCTTTCTGTAAATGCAGCTCAGAGGCAGTAGGATGCTACTAATTGGGCACTAATTACATTTCCCCACTCAATGAGTGGTAATTAACCCTGTATTAGCATTTTGGGTTATGTGGGGGCCGCAGTTGTTGAACCTGGAGCTGATGCGCCGCAGGGCTCCCAGCGGCTGGCCCCACCCCCCACCTCCCATCAGGCACTGCTCCTGTATTTCTGCCACATCTGTCTTTTTGGGGAGACCTGAATATTTTGTGATTTCACACACATTTTTGTGACTGTGTCTACAGACAAATCACGGGGAGGTGCATCTGCATTGATTGCCACAGCCAGCAGATGGACCATCCTGAAAGTTTTCCTATGAGCTTGCCACCTCTGGGTTTACCTGGGAAATGGCATTTTTTTGGATGAGAGAGGTGATTCTTCCCCTTTCAGGTTCATAGTAAATATAGCCTTTCTCATGCATGAACTCCAGACATCATGTACAGAATCAGGTCCGGAAATTTTCCAAAGTTGCCTTTTCATACATGTGGCACACAACTGGAGATTGTTCAAGCCAGATGCATTCAAACCTGCTAAAAATACTCCGACTGGATTAGATGAGGGGTGGCGCTTGGGTAGAGCTTGCAGGAGGCATGATGTACACTGTGGAAATCACAGTGTCTTGTTTACAGCACTACTGGCAGAAGTTCCAGAAGCTTCTCTGGGGATTTTTGTTTACATGACCCTTCTTCTTCACCCTCAGATGTTTGTATACTTCAATTTTTGTGCCAATCACATGAGAGAAACATCGTCAACATGCCCACTTGCTTGTGGTGAATTCTCTGGAATTCTCTATGCTCCATTCACACATGGGGGTCATTCGGAAATAACCCGGACTTTGTCTAGGGAGCTAGAAGGGTAAAGTCTGTTTAATGTCCTGTACGACTGATTCGGGTGTTTGTGTTCACACATACAGCCCCTCTGTATAGTGTCTAGAAAGGTTCAGTGTGGCAGTTCATGTCTGATAGGGGCTTAAATGAACACGTACAACGGGATTCCCATTTGCCTAGCCAGGCGAATGAACAAAGCAGTCACTTCTGCAGCCATCTTAAGTACATTTCTGCTTCCTTATTAACATGTGGGTAGCTCTTTTCACCATGTAGCTAAATTGGTTGGGATCACATTTGAATATTGCTGAAGCACAGCAGCAAACCTATTTAGTCTGTAATGTAATACAGAGTGAGGAGCCATTTTCCTTTCGCTAGCTTTCGGTTGATGAGAATACCATCGTTTGTCCACTGAATTTTCCAGGAGGTGATTCACGCAGGATGGTGAATGCAAACAGTCAGAGACACAAACGTGTCAGAGGGTGACGTGCGGTAAGAATGACTTTTTGTTTTTAGTGTAAAAGTGAATAAAAGGAGACGTATTAGGTCTAATTTAAGTACTCAGAGGCACGAACAACATGGTTGTCATTTGATGCTGAATATAAGAATGGGGACAGGGTCAAAGGTCAGCTATCTCTTGTGTCAGGGGGTTTTCCTTCATGGGAGGGAATTTAATTGAGGCTATTAGTTAGATAACACTATGTCCCCATTACCTAAAACCAAATTATCACTTATATGGCCTCTCAAGACGACCTCGCTCGTTAACCCCTTACTCTCGCGACGCAGACTGGCTGTCACGCGGCCATTTGGCAGTGAAGAGTGTGTGATGCTGGTGGGATGTTGCTGTGGAGATGGGTGGTCCCTGACAACGGTCTGCCAGTCTGACTGAAGATGAGCTGCTCATTAACGGAGCGCAAGAAGAACTGCGGGATGAGTGACGGGACACATAATGACACTCATTTCTCTGCCGTAATGGGCGCTGTGTGTCCCACTGCCCCCTACTGTCTTCCTCCCACTGTAGCCTCTCATTACTCCATGATGTTGCTGCTTACCCACAGCTGGAGGCTAACAGAAGAGGCCAGCCACTGAAATCCCACTCCTGCAGGCCCAAGGCAGCGTGGCATCATCTGAGCCTCTGATAAAATCTTTCTTCTGTTCAGGATGCGGTTGCTCTCTGTGAGATGGGTTGTCTTTTATGAATTGCCATAGCAGATAGTGCCATCTGGGGGCAAAAGGTGGTATAGCACAGAAGTAAAAAGTGCCCTATGTTCACACTGCAGACAGCTGTGGACCCCAGGGGAATGATGTCGTTCCCCAGTCCCATGTCAGGCTGCTGTTCCTTGGCCCTTTGAGCGTGTTCTTGCTGGCAGGAGGGTGTCCCACAGTCCTACCTTGCCCACCTCGGCCGCTGTGACTCCCCTTCTCCCCAAGACAGCACCAGGGGTCCCCTCCCCACCCCACACCTCGTGCCAGATGCTCCATCAGCCGTGGGCAAGCAACGCACCATCTCCAAGCCGTGGCACACGAAATCTCAGGTGACAGTCACCTGGAAGCGCTTAGCTGACGACAGCTGCAGCCCCTTGATTATGTCGTCTGCCTCCACCATCCGGCGCCTCGGCCAGTATCAATTGCGTGTCAATTCCGCTCAGGTCGGACTGTGGCAGACTGGGAACTGAGGGGGAAGAGGGGGCCGCGCGCCAATGGTTCGAATTAATTGCTACATAAGGAAAAACTGAGAGATAATTATTTTTGCTCTCCTGTCAGCACTGGAGGGCAGGTGACCTCATTAACTTGCAGCTTGTACACAATTCAATTACTGGAATATGGAAAATACACTTTTAATTACATTTGCTGCAGATCTGGGCTCAGGCCTGCTTGTGTTCCGGTTTCTCTGGGCGTATTTTCACCTGTCTCTTTAGAGATTGTGCAACCCTGAAGTGATAGGCAGGCAGGGGGTGCGGGAAAGTGAAATGCGGCTCATAGGTGACAGGTGACAGGCTCTGAAATGCGATTCCACCTACGCCGCCATCAGCTAAAAGCAGCAGCTCCCTGGAGCGGCGCTGTGTGTGTCTGAGAAGACAGCGCTGGCCCGGTGGGTCCCGCTTTAATGTGCCGACGTATTTCACTCCCATTGAAGGGGTGAGGAAACATGACTCTGTTGTACTCTTCCTCACTGGTGAGGACCACCAGGGCACCACATGAGAAGCTTGGTACTCCTAGATGTGCTGAGGAGCCATCAGGGTGCACAGTTGCCTGACTGAAAGGAGAAGAGTCAGTCAAAATAGGTGCCTGTATTACTGTGAGAATGGAAAGGTGAAATGAACCAAGAGAAAAATGACAGGCAGCAGTGCCCATCCAAAGAGAGGCAGGTGTGAATGAGAGTGCTGCCTAACAGTCCCTCCTGTGAGTGAGGGTGCTGACTAATAGGTCCTCCTGTGAGTGAAGGTACTGTCTGGTAGGTTCTCCTGTGAGTGTGAGTGCTGCCTAACAGGTTTTCCTTTGAGTGAAAGTGTTGCCTGATAGGTTCTTCTGTGAGTGCAGGTGCTGACTGACAAGCTCTCCTGTAAATGAAGGTGCTACCTGACAGGTTCTCTTCTGACAGGTTCTCCTGTGAGTGAGGGTGCTGCCTGACAAGTTCTCTGTGAATAATAGTGCTACCTGACAGCTTCTTCTATCAGTAAAGATGATACCTGACATGTTCTCCTGTGAGTGTGGCTGCTTCCTCACAGGCATCCCTGTGAATGAGGGTGCTGCCTGAAAGATTTCTTTGAGAGTAAGGGTACTACCTGATAGCTTCTCCTGTGAGTGTGGGTGCTGATTGACAGGTTCTTCTGTGAGTGATGGTGCTACCTGACAGCTTCTCCTGTGAGTGTGGGTGCTGATTGACAGGTTCCTCTGTGAGTGATGGTGCTACCTGACAGCTTCTCCTGTGAGTGTGGGTGCTGATTGACAGGTTCTTCTGTGAGTGATGGTGCTACCTGACAGCTTCTCCTGTGAGTGTAGGTGCTGATTGACAGGTTCTTCTGTGAGTGAGCGTGCTACCTGACAGGTTCTCTTGTGAGTAAGTGTGATGCCTGACAGCTTCTCCTTCAAGTAAAGGTATTGTCTCATACCTTCTTCAGTGAGTATGGGTACTGTCTGTCAGGTTCTCCTTTGAGTGAGGGTGCTGTCAGGCAAGTTCTCCTGTGAATCAGTGCTGTCTGATAGATTCTCCTGCCAGTGAAGGTGCTACCTGACACCTTCTCCTGTGAACGAGGCTGCTGTGTGACAAGTTCTTACTGTGACTTGACAAGTACTCATGTAAACCAGGTTTCAGGCATTTCCACCTTCCCCACTGGATAATGACATTCTGTAGGTGTTAAAGTCAGGTTACCTCTCAACCTAGAAACTTCATGTTATCCCCATGCTAAGCTTTTATAGGCTTATATCAAAGTCATTTAAAATAATTCTCACAGGGGTTCTTTTAACCAAAATATACAGGCATCCTTGCTGATGGTGACAGTGATTTTATTCCCACAACTCCACGGTTGTAGAGTAAGAAAAAAGTGCAACAATATTTGCACTGTCAGCATTCAATACAGTTTTATGCGCATTTCACAGGACTTACCTTGTCACTAGCACTACAGTCTGCTTCAGCTGGTCGGCACACCAGCTACCTGTGGTTTCCACAAACAAGTCCAGACAAATGAAAAATAGCAGTAGAAAAATTCCATGGAGACAGCAACAGTAAAGCAACCTGACCACTTCTCTTAGTGACGTACTTCCCTGCAAATCCCCCAATGTCCTGCTACAAACTTAAGTTAAAAACTTAGTTACAATGCAACCTGCTGATGTCATCACATAGCCACCCTCTTACCACTGTCCCGCATTTCTTACACAGTACAAATAAATAAAAACCCCACCCCACAAACATTACCATTCACACATGCAATTTCCAATACTTTACAGAACACACACTACAAGTTTACCAATACAATAAAACACAACACGCTTTTCATCCCTTGCCACCAGGCATCCAGTATGTTATCTATCCTTTCAATATGTATGTAATACAGGTATTTCTCAAATGTGCACTCTTGACACAATACTAGGTGTTTAACTTTGAGCAAATGGTTGAGGCATATTAAGCATATTACAACTAACTGGAAATGTTAATCATTATATGTCTGTGTATGTGTGCATGTGGGTCTAACTTTTGTGATGGGCTACTTTGTCACAATGTAAGGTTGGAGTTCTTGTAAATTAAAAATACTAGCTGTTAACAAATGTGTATGACTTAGACTTGGTGGTTAGCAAGTAGCTTGCATTATGTACCATTGGATTTATTCAGAGTGGTCCACACAGATCCTATGGACATCTAGGCTGAGTGTGTCTCAGCATGTACCTTAGCATATTCTGTTTACCCATATATACTCTGTCTACCCATATATACTCTGTCTACCCATATATATACTCTGTTTACCCATATATACTCTGTCTACCCATATATATACTCCATCTGCCCATATATACTCTGTCTACCCATATATATACTCTCTGGAAAATATATATATATATAAAAATATATATACTCTCCGGAAAATAAGTTGTGATAACACAGACTTTGGCCTCAGAACAACCTTAAACTAAAGGCATATTAGTTTAATAGTGCCTGCAAGGACCTTACATGCAGCAGTTTTGTTCCTGTGCTGGTATTTCCCCAGTAGGGGTCAGTTTGCCATCACACTATCTGGTGCTGCTTAACAGGTCAGTGAGCCTCATCGCTGCGTCCATCAAAGCCTATTTGGTGAGCACACTTCCTGCCTAATACTGCGCTTTACGTGGCGACATAACATCAGACACATGTGGGCTGTGTATGAATGGGGCACAGCAGCGCTTCAGTATTTATTGTATGTTAGACCAGTAAGGCTGCATCCACACTGCCAGAAATGAACCTCCCAGTGTTTGCAAAAGGCACTAGACAGGTGAATATTATGGCACCAAAGAACGCTTGCCATAAAAATAGAGATTGTAAAGTGTTTTTCAGCTTGAAACAGAATAAGTCACATTGCTGGTTTACACCTCCAGACAGATTTTTTTGGAAGTAAGTCTTGATATGACATTAAGGTGTACTTCAGGGTACTGGGACACTGCAATTATTAGTTTCTTCTCCATGTTGCTAAGCGGTTTGGTTTCACATCAGAAGATTACATCTGATTGGATGCCACTTTGTATCTATGTACGTCCTTATTTTTCTGTGTATTTCATTTGAAATCACACAAATTATCTGTAGAGTTTCTATTTAGTCAGGTCTATTCATATGTGCTCACAGATGGTGATTGTTTACTTGAAATGTTGCCACAGTATGGAAAAATCCAGAGACGAGTATAAACGCTGCTTGCTGTATTATCCCCAGTGAAAAGCTAATGAGCGAGAGGTTTTTCAGCTTGTCTTTGCAGGGCATCAAACGCATAATTGGCATCTTCAATTGGGATGCCCCCCACGGTGACTATTAGCGCTGTCTGTCTTCTCATTACCTAATGAGGGGTAAATGCCGAGCCCTTCCTGTTTGCCCCCAAATAGACGTCTGTGAGTGCAAGGATGTCACACGGCCACTAGGGGGATGTGGGCAATGTGCTCTGTTAAATGGGGGAAGGTGAACCTCTGACCTTTAGGCCTAAAAATAAACTTCCCATCATGCTTGGTGCAGGACCATGTGACCTCTATCGATCTGTACTATTGTGTTCTCAGTAACAGAAATAAAATAAACAAAATAGCACGACATCTTTATGGAAGACAAGTTGAATCCAGCACATGCTGTCCACAGACCAACACCAGGAACGGGTCTGCTGCACTGGTCACCACACAGATCCAAAAATGCAGAACTGCTGTACTGCTGCCCTCTACAAGAAATGTGTTTTGGCCCTGTCCCTGGGAGGATGGCTCAGGCTCAGGCTAACCCATCCCGTCCAAGGAGAGCGGCAGGATGACAGGCTGGGGCTCCTGGAGATGAGAGGAGCATCTGAGAGGGCGGGATGGATGATGGAGTCTGGCAGTCTGTAACCTCCCTAGGAACAACAAAAGAAGGAGAAGCTTTACTCCAGCCATCCTTTCACCTAATAGCTTATTTTGCTCAGGCTTGTAACATTGATATAGGTGACAGGAAGTCCCAGTGACCCTGACCGGGAAATGCAGTAAGAAGATGCATGGATGGATGGATGGATGGATGGATAGGAAATTCTATATTACAGTTTCATGACAATTTTCATTTTTGAAGACTAAAATGTTTTCCATGATTTGTTTCATTATGCGATTATAATTTGTTACAATATGCTTTATTTGTGATGCCGACATCCACCGTATTCACAGTGGAGGGGGGTAGGTTACTTGAATGTGCCCCCAGCATACAGAGGCCCTTCAGCCAGCTGCTGTCTCCCCCCCCCCAACCCTCCACTGTGACCCATATTATTTCTGGCTAGGAGGCAGGGGGGAGGGGCGCTGCTAGCCACTGCTGAGCCGGAGCCAGGCTCTCGGGGGATGCATCAGGCCCAGGCCATGTTTCTGTTTTCTCTGGTCAGGAACGAGGTCGGACTGGCAGAGAGGACAGCGTCATGTGAGAGGTGGGAGATCTTGCCTCATTAGACCTCCTGGGGATGGGATTGGGAAGGGAGCGAGTGAAAGAGTGAGAGGAGGAGTGGGAGGAAGAACAGGAAAGGTAGCAAGAGGAAGAGCGGAAGGAGGAACAAGATGAAGAGTAGGAGGAAGTAAGAGAGGAAGAGTAGGGGGAGGAGCGGGAAGGGGAGCAAGGGAAGGAGTAGAATGAAGAGCAGGAAGGGGAACAAGGGGAAGAGTGGGAGGAAGAACGGGAGAAAAAGAAAGAAGAAGAGTGGAAGGAAAAGAAGAAAGAGGAAGAGCAAGAGGAACGCGAGAGGAGGAAGAGTAGGAAGAAGAGCAGGAGGAGGAGTGAGAAAAACAGCAGAAGGAATCACGGGTGGAAGAGCGGAAGAAAGAGTGGGAAGAAGAGCGAGAAAGGTAGTGAAGCAAGAGGAAGAGGAAGAGTGGAAGGAAGATTGGGAGGAAGAAAGAGAGGAAAAGCAGGAGAAGGAGAGGGAGGAAGAAAGAAAGGAAGAGCAGGAATAAGAACAGGAGGAAGCACAGGAAGAAGAAGTGGAAGAGCAGCAGGAACAGTGAGAGGAATTGTGAGAGGAGGAAGAGTGGGAAGACGAGCAGGAGGAAGAATGAGAGACAGCAGGAAAAAGCGTGGGAGGAAGAGTGGAAGAAATGGCAGGAAGAAGAGCAAGAAAAGTAGTAAGAGCAAAAGTGAGAGGAATAGCAAGAGGAAGAGAGGGAGGAAAAGCAGGAGGAAGATGGAGGAGGAGCAAGAAGGGTAGCAGGAAAGAACAAGAGAAAGATTAAGGAAGACTGAGAGGAAAAGTGAGAAGGGTAGCAAGAGTGAGAGGAAGATCAAGAGGAAGAGTGAGAGGAAAAGTGAGAAGGGTAGCAAGAGTGAGAGGAAGATCAAGAGGAAGAGTGAGAGGAAGACTGTAAAGAAGATCAGGAATGGACCTTGTTTGAAAATGAAGGCATGTTTTCCCGGGACCACACAAATTCCCAGGTAAAGGGGGCAGATTCCTTTACGTCACTTTAGATACCTCACATGGTGCCATATTTGCAGCTATGGTAAGCATACATTCTAATTGCAGACAGGAAATGACAGCGCACTACACCACAATATGTCCTTGGATATTCCGGCATGAACAGCAATGTTGTGGGCTCTTCATATTGGCTACATTGTTTGCAGTTTCCAGAACCTCCAGAAAATTACTGATGAATCAAACCTCATCTGCCCCATTTTGTGTCTGTAAACGTCATTAAATGATATTGTTGAAGTAAGACAATGGGTGTGCTAATCATGCTCTGTGCATGTGCATATTAATGTCCCAGGAGAAAGCAATATGAATTTTACCAACATGTTAATTCTGTGTGTTAATCAGCTGCTGAAGGCCCAATGAATGGATCAACTATGTAAAATTGTTTGATATTGAATGAAGTCCTCATGACCCTCTCCAAATTGGCTTCATTCCCCCAAAGACGGTTAAAGTTAATTAAGCACTCAATAGGTTTATGGTGTTTAAATTAAAATTTATTGCCCCTCATTGTGTAGTCATCAAGGGAGAGAAGCTTTCGCCTCCTTGCTGCTGGACTGGCTAATGGGCATATAAAAATTCATGATGTAAAAGGAAAGCTTTGCCATGGCAGACAAGCACCACTTTGAACCCTGTCATTCAAAGTGTGGCTGCGCATGTCAGTCAGTTTGCCACCAGGGGGAGTTAAAGCCTGTGACAGACATGCTTGGTCCAAGCCTTCTGATTGCCCTGAAATTTACAGATGCTTCACTGAAGATTTATTCTGCCAGGTATCCAACCAGCTTCTTCACGTCGAAAGAAGCCAGTTGAGGTGGTTTGGACATCTGGTGCGGATGCCTCCTGGGCGGCTACCCGGAGAGGTTTTTTGTGCATGTCCTACAGGGAGGAGGCCCCGGGGCAGACCCAGGACTCGCTGGAGGGATTATATCTCTCGGCTGGCCTGGGAACACCTCAGTGTCCCCCCCGAGGAGCTGGTAGAGTTAGCTGGGGAGAGGGAGGTCTGGGTACCTCTCCTGAAGCTGCTCCCCCCGCGACCCGAACCTCGGACAAGCAGTAGATGATGGATGGATGGATGGATGGATGGATGGATGGATGGATGGATGGGTATCCAAATCTCCATCAACACACCTTCCAGAAAGTTCCAGCTTATTTGTCATAGATGCAGATATGTCATACATGTCCTAAAAAGAAACAGGTGGGCACCTTAGAAAGTGGATCTAGAAGAATAGAAAGGAATTCATGGTATCTTCTCAGGTTGAGCTTTTTATATAACCGAACCAGCTTTCATGTTTCTGAAGCGGACACATCTCTTTGTTTGTTTTCAGTTATCATTAACAGGTTGTGTTCATTCAGTTAATAAAGCCTTTACTGAAAAATGTCTTTAAGATACTGTAATATAGAATTTTCAGTGGCCTAAGCCTTTAAACCCGTGATCAGAAACTCGCTGGCTTGAGCCTGGCCTTGGTAGTATAGTCATACTTCCATGGGCCCCTGAGGAAGGCCCTTAACCCCCAATTGCACACGTGCTGCAGGTGGCTGCCCTTCACTGTCACCCCCAAGCTTACTCTGTTCTGTGGGTCTCATAGAGAGCTGGATGCGGTAGGCAAAACAGGAATTTCCCCACACCGATCAATCAAACTATCATTTTATTTTTATTTTCATATCCAGAATTTTACTGTTTATTGTTTTTTTTTTGCAGCGTTTCACTTTGTCTATGCTGCATTTATACAGCTGTCAGACCTGATAGAATAACACTAATCCGCCATTCAGCAGTCAGTAATCACCGGCCATGTCGGTGAGCTCCATTCCGTCCGCATGCAGATCATCTTGTCACCCTCTCGAAATCAGCCTCGAAATTTGCTATGAAACTTCCAATTTCCTCACGGTCGCCTCAGCTTCCCACATGTGATTATTAGTGTCTGTTTCTTAAGGCTCATTTTCTGTGACCTCAGAGAGGGGGGAGCTTCACCGTATGCAAATGCTTCATAAAAAGCATTAATATACGTGCAGTCCATGTATGTGGTAATATTTTACAAGGGATCTCTGTAACATAAAATTGCAGTCCTAACTGGTCATTTTTCACCTTGAGCTAATGCAAATCTACACCATAAGTTAATGTATTATCATGTCCTCCCTATATTAAATTTATGCTTTAATAACCCTAGATTTCTATTAAGGTTATTAATGTCTTAATATATAGTCTGTAATACTGCAATATCTCCCCTTGAATTTATTTAGGCTATTCTTGCTTTGATTTAAGAAGCAAATTACCAGCTTCATCTGATACACATGTAAATAAGGTGGCAGTATGGGGGTGGGGGGGTCCGCTGTAGTGATTTCCCTGGTCCCACTGGAATCATGCTCTCTCTTTAAAAATAACCACACACAAATGGACCCTCCCCCCT
>JAODKF010000009.1:22385440-22396929 GCA_026779585.1 Mormyrus proboscirostris
GAAATTGTCTAAAAAAAATCAGTGAGGCTGTGTGAAAACGGGTCTGATAATTTGGCCTGCAGTTATGCTTGCTTACGGCGTTAGTATTGTTGCATTCGGTGCTTGGATTCTCTTTCACAACAGGTTAGACGCATAATATTTTAGGTATCAGATACCATTCTGCAATAAAATATATGTTTCTGTCGGCTATGCGTTTGATAGACTTCATAAATCAAGACACGATAACACCAAGATTAAAATCTCATTATTTAAGATTAACGGTCTAATATAAATATGTTCATTTACAGAATGCCGCACAACACCCTAAATACAAATAAATACTCACACGATGCAAGAAGAGAAATTCAAAAAGCACAAATTCCTTTAAAAAACTTTTGCCACTCAAGTGGAAAAAACACTGGCAATATCACTGTGAATGACCTCCGAGAGCTGGACAATATTCAAAGTCAAATTTAGAGGAAAGTTTTAGAGGATTTATTGTAATGACTCTCTCCTGGAGGTTCGCCGCTGTCTTTCCATTAAGATTACAACACGGACTTTCATATGCCATGACTGCAGAATCCAGAAGTAAGAAAAAAAAATATGTCTCATCCCGAGCTTGTATTTATTCGACAAAACAGTGTGAAAAATACGATTATAAGCCATCAGCATCAGGAAAATTGGCACTGTGATAACAAGTGCGAAAGGAAAAAAATCTGAAGAAGTTATTTGAAAATATGAGACGAAGTGGCAGCTTCACTGCAGGACTCAAGATGACAGTGCATGACGGTCCGGGCCGCTCATTATCCTGCTCCCATTGAGGCGTCCTTTCACTCAGAGGCAAACTCCTTGGCAGTGTCGTTTGTCTCCTCATTGTACTTTAGTTCGGAATGCAATGGTTGTCAGGACTCTTATTCACTTTCAAGATAGTTTATTGATGAGCTCTGACTTTTAGCACTTTTCACATGTCAAGAGAAGTCAAGTGTATGCATCCACGACTTCAATTTATGCTTTGCGCGTTCCGACACTGTTCCCCCTTTTCCTATACTCGCCCCCTCTCCCGCCCCCTGCGTTTCCCAGTTCTTCCGACCTGCTCTGCTCCATTGGAATAAATGATTGGAACACCCTGTGTTAAGACTGGTGCTCTGAGTGTAACCTCAAATGCAGGCGCTGAGGGGTTGCTTTGGAGTGTACTGAGGTGTGCGTTAATGGTCAGGCATTCAACAAATGTAATTCTGCTGTGTGGTCATAGCTGCAAAGTCATTAACTTGTTTTCCATGATGTTTTCTAGGCAGCTACAGAAGAGGTGCTGCTTCTTGGAAATGGTCAATTAAAATGTACAGCGCTTACTTTAAGCATTGGAAAGCGAACGATAAGCGGCTATGCGTATTCAGTTGGTGAGAATGGTTAGTCAGGGCTTTAAATGTGATATTAAACAGAGTCAACAAAGGCACGTGGAGAAAGTTTGTGATTGTTTTAGTAAGTACACTCAAAGGCTATTTACAAGTGGACTTAATGCATAAAGTAAATAAAGGTTTTTCAGCTTACAATGGCGTGTTTTCTCAGGCCAATAGATTTACCACGGAGGTATCTCTCAGATCACTTACTGCCACTATTTTCAAATGACCCGCATCACCATTTACTTTGCATATTTATTCCTGATATTTGTAGATGTATATTGTATATTTATATCAAATGTATAATTCACTTACATAATACTTTCATATAAATATTTCTTTGCTAAAAACAAACGTTATTATCTAAAACCAAAATTATAGCAATTTACATTGTACTGACTGAAAACCTGTGTTTTTGTTTGTAAAAAAAGTCGCAAAAAATATGAATATTCGAAGTTCAAGTATTTCTTAACATAAAAAATGAACCGTAATTAATTGTAGATCAAAAACAGAAAATGTAGTTCGCAGCTCCTGCTTGACTCGGGAGCACATGTGTTTGCACTCTTTCCAAGTACTTGAGATTTAGCTATAAAGCTTTCTTGCCTTCCCCCAACTGAGAAGCGGAGAGCTGCCGAACCGTCCAATAGGCAGCATTGAGGCAACCGATTTGCTTTGCATAAGGCAATATTTAGTGTGTGAGAGACGTGAATTTGCATGTGTAGAGTGATTAGTGGATTTGAAAGGGAAGCTTGGCTCAGCCCCGTTTCCCGCTCTGGCAAAGGCGCAGGAGGAAGTGTTTTGCTGGAAGATGATGACAGAGGTCAGGCTCTGCTAATGGGCCAGTGAAGAGCAGCGTAGGCGAGGCACGGACCAGGAACACATACATTAATGCACTCGTACCATCACCAATCAGCATAGGTGTGCTCTCTCTTTCTCTTCTCTCTCGATCCCTCCCTCCCCCCTCTCTCTCGCTCACTCACTCACTCACCCACACACTCGAGCGCACATTTTCAGTCTCTCCACAGTCCTGCCATCCCACTTTATTGTCAATCTCTGTCTCCTTCGCAGGGATTTCCATTTCTACAAAAGATCGCTGGAAAAACTATTTTACTTCGAACTCTTCAAAAGAAATCCTCCGGCATTTCGGCTTCGTCTCAGTCGCAGTGAAAGTTACTGACAGGGGCTTTGACAGCGGCGCAGGATGCCACAGAAAGGTGAGTTCAGACATCTTCTGCAAGTTTATTTTTATATTTCTAACGGTTTCTATATAACAAATGAAATGAAAGTGAATTACTATCCAAAAAGGTCCACGCACAGTCGCATATATATATATTCACCAAAATTTATTATTAACGTTCAAGGATGTAACCTAAAACAAAACGTAGTATTCGTAATGAATGAAGTGGAAATTATGCATAACTGTTTGGTGTGAACTATGTTTCATTCATACAAGTAAATCTTTTAAAAGTACAGAAAACATTCATGTCGACTGCAATTAATCGTAGAAGCTGTAGGCTGGAGTTCGTGTACTTACCGGTGGAGTTAAAGTGTGAAATTTGAATGGCTTTTTGGATGGCCTCCCTACTTATTTATATGCTTCCAAAGCGCCCATATCTCGGTGTTTTTGGACAGCTTAACGCTTATTTATGACAAGAAAGAGTAAAAAGTCACATTAGGCCAAGACAGTGATCTGTACAGAGAATGGAGATGCAATGACCCGATGAGGAAGTGTGTCAGGTTGAATCATGCAGGCATACGATCTCACCCGAGCATTTTCACAAAACACTGAGAACTTGTGCGCTCGTTTATACGTCTTCATATGTACCCAGGCTGAGCGTTGTTATCGTGCAGAAAAATCAACAAGTCTTTGAGATTTTTTTTAAATTCAGTAGTACTAAACAAGGATGCCACATACATATTTAATTTTGTAAGAAATGTGAATTATTAAAGACAAACACACATAGTTAATTGATATACTTTTTAAATTGTTGGGTTCATTTTTAATATTTTAATATTTTGTGACTCCGTCACATTTTGAAATGAAGAATAAATGTACGATATGCATTATACTCTACATGCATTTTGATAGAAATGAAATAAAGAAATTTTCAGATGGAAAACATATAAATCTTTTAAACTATATTGAGTTATACATATAGAATATATATTTAAATTAATTACTAAACAATTATTTAAAGAACATACCGCGATGATGGGTTAATTACATATAAATGAAGCCACGGTCAAACTACTAGGCCATTGCTAATTTTTTTCTACATATGAATGTTGTAAAAGCAGGACATGGAGGCCTGAATAAGCATGTTTAATTAAGGCGATTGTTAGGGATTTGAAAGGGGACAGAGATGCAAATTAGGCCTAACTTAACCTCATAATGTGAAGACGGTGTTTTCAACTTTAAATAAATCATTAACCGAAACATGTATAACAACGTCTTAGCAAAAAGAGAAAACAAAATTCATCACGAACGAATCTCGGGACCAGGAGTCCGATAAATTCACTGAATAACAATAATAATTCATTGAAGGTTGTGGTTTCATTAAATTCTGACTTTCTACAAAGTTTAATAATCACTAATCACTGCGTTGGCTACGCGGTGAACATTAGAAACTACACGTGGGGTTTATACTTTGAATTAGGCCTATTACGGAAAATAAAATCAAAACTAAGTGCAGGAATACAAAAATTGCCAGAAGTCTTCCTCATAGAAGTGTAGTGTGTGTTTTGCTTTACATGACCCATCATGCTTGAGTGGTGCTGAAAGTTGAATATAGGTTACACGTTTCCCCAGGATTCACATAGCCTAATTTATATTACAATCTGTGAAATGGATTATTTGAAGAAACATCGACATTAATTTGAAGATTTAAATCAATAATATTTGGGTTTAAAGTAAACACGTGCAGGTGTTCTGTCTGCGTGCGTGTGTGTGTGTGTTTACTTGTAGAAGCACGACGGAATACACACACATCGCAGAACTATTTTTTCGTGAACGGAGATAATGAATGCTCGGACTATTTCTTCACTGGCCTCCTTTTTAGCAAACCTATTGAATGGGGGTCTTTATTGTGATTGTCTTTTTCCAATTGAGCGCCCAGCTGAGCTGTTGTATCTTTTTACAACCTCTAACAACCCAGACCAGTAACACAATTACCTCGAGATATTTATAACAAGAAATTACTTTTCTATTTCCCAAGACGGGACAAACAAAAAGCATTTGGGTCCGGGCATCGGGTCAAGGCAGAAACCAGCGAAACAGTGCTGGTGTTGAGAAGGTGTGTGTCTGTTGAGTGTGTGTGTGTGGGGGGGTGCGCATGGTGCTGGGGGAGGATCCCTTCAGCTCTTTGTATTCTAGAGAGTTGTTGGTACGTTTAGTTGGAAGCTGTGTTGCTAGTTAGGGAGCCCAAGTTTTGCTCTCTGGGTTTTGGTATAGAAGCAGAAAGGAAGCCATTGTTAAATTCAGCGGTCTTTGTTGGAGAGCCTTCACCCCCTCCCGATCTAACTTTCTTGAGCAGCGAGGCGAGGTAGACAGCGTGTGTCACTGTACGCTTCAGACGAGAGGATCTAAAGAGGACGGAACAAGTAAACACAATTATTTGAGGTTTAGAACTAGGCCTATTAAAAGGACAGAAAATCGCGATTACTTAAATTTTAAACGAAAATCTGCCGGAAATTGTTTGTTAGGCCGCAATTATAACAAGTTTGAGCCGCTGGCTGAAGTTTAAATTACAGCCACGGTCCAGGAATTAGACACAGACGACTAATGCCAATGGTAAACACTAGCGCGACAATCCGACTGAGAGGCCCTAACGAAAATATTTACTGACTTTCTAAATAAGATTTTCTTAGTATATGGAACATTTTTACGTAATGAAATATTTTAAAATATAATAATTATAAAATTTATAATAATTACATAATTAATTATTAAGAAATGACAGTTTAGGGAAAATGCTCGCTTAGCTCCGATGTTGCAAACAGCAATATTTTAATAATAATATTAGTGTTGCATTTCTAAAGGCAGGAGCTAGAAAAAGTGTACTAATTTACTGTTTTGCTTTGTCCTAGGAAGACAATAACTAGTGAGCGGCAGATGAGAGACTTTAAATTGTTTTAAGCGGAAAGTCAACTGTGTTTCCAGGCAAGTTTTAATACTGAAATACATTAAAGTATTGTTATGCAAATTCACGTGTGGAATATAAAAAAAATCCAATCAGTTTAACTATTGATGTATAACAAGCTTTCCGTCGATTTGTATTGAAATTTCGTACGAAAAGGCTACTGATGTTGGTACTTTGAAAATTCCTTAACGTTGAAAAATGCCAATACTGATAATTGTTATTGTTTCTTTATGACTAATAGAATACTATAACCGAGCCACGTGGGACTCTGGCGTAGCCTCCATGATGCAGAACAGTAAGTGAAGATTTTTCTTTTATAGGCCTCCTTATTAAACATCTATAAAGGAATAGATATTTCGCTGTAAGTTGCAAGTCGTATTCCAGGCGATGTCCCGTAAATGAGCGTTTAGTTCTGAAAAAAAGAGTAACTTTGAAGACAGACAAAGGACTAGTAGTTCAAAACTTTATGTATGTATGTGTGTATGTATGTATGTACGTACGTATCTATCTATCTATCTATCTATCTATCTATCTATCTACGTAGATGGTGTTTTGATCTTGTTTTTCTGATTGATTTTAATCAACCACTTTGTGGTACTTATTTGTACAGCGTACAGTCGATGTCTGCGGCTCAAAGTCAGAAGCATTGTTCTTTCTGCGAGGATGTTTTAGCATTCAAGTAATTGAAGTTTAATTAATTTGTCGATAGCAGGTGTTGGTTGTATTAGCAATACTTATGAATCGCTCACCGTTCTAATGTGATACTCTACTCACGGAGGAAAATCGATCGGCCGAATTTTATTTCTGCTTGAGCTGATATTGAATAATTGTAAAACTGACTGAATTACTGTTAGCACGCTGGATTAGCTGTGCGTGTATGAGCTACAGGAAATACATAGAAAATAAATGTTTTACGGAGATCATCGGGAAAGTAAGGCGAAACAATATATTATTCGCGAAAATCGGTTAGGTCTGGTTTATTTTACTAGACTATATAACTGTGCCCAGTTTGCATATAAATTGCTCAAATAGCAAGACGGAAACGATCTATTTCCAAACTAATAAATTCGAAACAACTTGTATTCTGGGACTTTTTTTTAAAATAGATAATGCAACTTCGAATTTGGCAGAGAAAAAGACAAACATTTTCTTTCTTTTTTGTGGCCAAGGGACATCTATAACGAAGGTGTGCTGAAAGATTTCTCATCAACCTTAATAAATTAATTTGTATATTGAAACACATCTCGGTACAATCTGAAATTACGCTGCCCACACAAGACACATGTACCTATTAAATTTTCCCTATACATAAATTATACAAATTCGCCAATACAGTGTGGTAAAACATGTACCCAAGGCCACCATCTTAATACATAGGCCTACCTCCTAAGTCATCAAGATTCGATAGCGTATGATATTCAGATAATTGAATCTTAAACGCCAGTATTTAATATCTTATGCGATAAAATTTGAAATGTGCTAAAGGAAAGGATCTAGGGTCAGACTTCTTAAATAAATTCTAAATTAAATGAGCATCGATCGTATTTGTAATAAATTGCACACTCCGACACGAACCAGCTGTTCCATGTTTAATTAAAAATTTAGATCTTTTTTGTTAATGGAGTCGATTCAAAAGTTCTGTAAAACCCTGATCTGCGTACGGCTGATATTAATGAGATGAAACCATGTTATAGTGTGTGATCCCTGGTGCAAATTTCTGAAGAGATATCATTCGACTGGGGCCTTTAGTTTGTTTAAAGGTCGCGATGGGCTCTTCGGGCTTTGTTCTAATAACTCCTGGGTGTACGTGGTACGGAGCATCCAAATTGACACCATATGCTTTCCTATTTAGTTGACAAGCAATAGAATACAAGGCGAACAACCATTGCCACGAGGCAAGATCGACACCACTCACCATGGGGAATTACATGATTAAGACTCAACCTTTCAAGAGAAAGTTCGATTTTTACGTCCTGATCTGACTCTTATATCGATGAAATGGATTTATTTCAAAGCCGCGAGGAAGACGGTTCAAAGCCCATACCGATGCAAACCAATTTCTAGACGAGAAACGATTTATTCCTCTTAATCTGGGAGTCACACACAGGAGATGGAGATGGACAGTTCATGATTTTGAAAGCTGGTTGAAAATAATAATGATTACATGTAACATGTGCAATTAAAATTTAATAGGAGCGCGGTGTTTACATGTATACACGCGTATTCTCAGTTGTAATGTGTGCCATTTTTCGTGAAATACAATTATAATGCATACTTATATATGCCTCAAAACACAAAAAAACCGCCTATCGAAGATGCGCAGTATGGGTGTAAACAATGGCTCCGTAAGTCCGTTTCTAAATATTAATATTAAAAAAACGAATGTCACTTTCCATATATTAAGGACGAGGCGCGCCCTTGTTGTCGTGCCCGCGCGCAGCCACTGGCTACCTTAAAATGAAGCTTCCCTTGAAGGGTAAATGAGTAGAGTCCAATTTAGTCTGAATGATATCCAAATGCAGACAGAAAGGGTCGTTTTATCATGCTACTATTTGTCGTGACGATGCGATTTTCAAAAGCAGAGCAGTGTCATAAAGTGACATGCCTGCCACAAGTGCTCCAACTGATCTTTTCAATTAGCCTTCCATGCATGATCCAGGGCGACTTCCGCCTATTTCCAGAAATTAAGCTCAAACTTGACGTGCAGCTAGCTTTATTTTAAAGACAAATGTCAGGCAGGCTCATCATATTTCCCCCTCTTCTATATTTGGAGCTTATTTATTGCTAAGGAGCTAGTGGTCTTGGAGTCAATTTAACGGGAGGCTTCCAAGAGAAGGGAACGGAGAAATAGTGAGGAAGGCTTCCTCTGTTTGGCTTCAGGTTTGGCGTCTTATTGTAAGTCTGTTTGGACATTCTAGTCCGGATATTGGCAATAAGATGACGTTTAATTAATTGTTCATAAATGCTTTTAAAACATTTTGGCAGAATAAGGATTTTAACAAATATGTGTATATATAGATATGTAAGAGTACTTATATAATACAGAATGCATGTTGTGTGGTATTCTGTATGATTATTCTAGCCTCAATATGCGTTTTGTTCGTTATCATGAACTAATCGTAAAGACATTTCAGTGTAGATTATTTGCGGCTGCTGAAGACTAATTAATGTCCTGCACGTGTAGAATTAGGACTATAATAAAACAACCACTGGTTGTGTATAATCATTACAATTTTATAAGCAAATAATTTACTGATAGTAATAAGAGAAGATGTTTGTTATCTATATAATGACTTAATTTAAGCTCGAAATGAATACGTTTAATTGGAGTGTTCGTATAAAAATGTACATGTGCTAAAAAAAATGGGATTTTTATTTTTGATGAACAATTTTCTAGTAATGCGTGGAGCGAACAACGAGCTTGCTGTCTCTTCCCAGGTCACAGTGGTGTGAATCAGCTTGGTGGTGTGTTTGTCAACGGCAGACCGCTGCCGGACTCAACGAGACAGAAAATAGTCGAGCTTGCTCACAGCGGCGCGCGCCCGTGCGATATCTCCAGGATTCTCCAGGTGATGAAACTTACATTCTTCAGTCGGACAGAGGATGAACGTGTCCATAAAAGTTATCAATCAATGTATTTTGGAAACGAAAGCAACTCATTTCTTACGTAAGATGTCTAATATCAGACGTTGGATGGTTCATTAATGTAAAATTTTGACTGCTTTAAAACCGCGGCTCCTGCATTTTTGGTTGCCGGGATATCATCGAACAGTTTCTTCAAACGTTTCATTGTGGTCTTCCGTTATGTGCGGGAAATGGCTCGCATCATCCTCTAAAAGCTGTTGTTTTTTTTGTAAAAGATGAATAATATCGTCGTTACATGCACTCATTCATCAGCGGCCAAACTTAGATTGTTCCGAATTTAAATCTAATTTACATTTTTGGACATCTATCGACATTTTAAAGAATAGATCTTTTTTTAATACAAAAAGCACAATAAGTTATCGTACCATTAAGGTATATTTCTTGTGTTATAGACCCATGCTGATGCAAAAGTCCAAGTGCTGGACAATGAAAACGTAAGCTTATTATTGATTGAAGTCTACTAATATACTTAATATTAGTCTTAAATAATGTATGTGATTTGTGTCTATTGTTCTCTATTCAGGTATCAAATGGGTGCGTGAGTAAAATCTTGGGCAGATACTATGAAACCGGCTCCATTAGACCCAGGGCGATCGGAGGCAGCAAACCAAGAGTAGCGACTCCTGAAGTGGTCGGGAAAATCGCTCAGTACAAGAGGGAGTGCCCTTCTATCTTCGCCTGGGAAATCCGAGACAGACTGCTGTCAGAGGGGGTCTGTACCAACGACAACATACCAAGTGTAAGTGCACGAGTTGTTAATGTCACCCTTTTCACTGATTCTTGCTTACATTCGATAACAAAACAAACGCAATAGTACTCGTGTGAAAATGAAGTATAACTAATATTTACCGAATGTATTTTATAACGCGCAGTGAACTGCATGTTTTATGTTTTTATAGAAGTAAAAGAACCTATAGTGATTTTATATACTTTCGTATCGCGCAGGTTCATATGCATGCGCTTTGGCGAGCAAAACCCAAAAGTGTATCTCGATTTTGGTTTTGTCTTCTAGGTGTCATCGATAAACAGAGTCCTCCGCAACCTGGCTAGCGAAAAGCAACAGATGGGTGCAGATGGCATGTATGACAAGCTGAGAATGCTGAACGGTCAAACAGGGACATGGGGGACCCGGCCGGGCTGGTACCCCGGAACTTCGGTGCCAGGGCAGCCAAACCAAGGTAAAGCAGATTATCGTATCGATTATTATTCATAGGTGTGAAAAACTCAGTCGTCGTTCAGTTTTTGTGTTAAATCGGAATGATGATATATCAAATACAGGTTAATAAGAACAAACTCAATGTAAATGAAAAACATAACGAGCTTGAGATTATTTTAAACAACGTACAACAGTAATAATAGGTAGCGATTTATTTAGGTAACTTGATTTATGTGTACAACTGACAGCAGTATAAATGACTTTGATAAAAACTACGAATTAGGCAAATTTTAAGACAATTTAAAAATTAAATAAAGGACAAAAATCCTAGTTAAGAATGTTATATCTATAACATACTATATTCAGTGTAACCACTAAAAGAACATTTTGATATATTTTTTGAGTATATACACACACAGACACAAATACACACAGATGTGTGTGTTACTTATTCAGCTAATTACTCGGAATTGCAAACTAAATGCAGTATTTCATTATCGGTTGCGATAATGAAATACTGCAGAATAAATTAGTTGCTGGGTGTATTGGTAAGTTTTTCAATTGACAGCCAGATCCACCAGAAATAATGCTTAGCACAGTTAACTTAATGTAGTCTTACATTCCGTTTCAGTAAATGACCTCAATACATCCCTTGTGTTGAAACTGGGCGCAATGATATTTTAGGGAATATCCAGCAACGTGAATTTTGCCTCTAACTCTGAGCTCCACTCGTGCAAGAAAACTGAAACGGTGTACGGAGTATTTGTACAAAGGGTGTTTCTGTCACACGTAAGAATTTGTTATGGGAACAATTCTGTCGCTATGTAATTGCTCATTAGAGAACGCTTTGTTTCTCATTAAGGCGACATGAATAAGCGTCTAGTTGGAGGAGACAGCTGTAGAAATGTTCCACCGGAAACCCCTGGACACGATATGGCACCGCTTGCCAATTAGACATGTCAGTTTTAAGAGAATTAAACAATATAGGATGGACTCTATACAGACACATAAAACCGTTTTTCTTTCTGTTTTGTGTCAGCCGACTAATTGCTGGACCGAACAATGGACAGCATTAGAGCACCTGTTTAACATGGGTTTATATTTTCTGAACCGCCCAGTTCAGTTTTAAATTTGCGCGAATTTTCTTTCCGTCATTAAAATTATGCTACAATC
>JAODKF010000009.1:22397029-22416301 GCA_026779585.1 Mormyrus proboscirostris
CCATTGAATCGCATTTATATAAGGTAAAAGAAATTTCTCGCTTAATAATCATCAATAACTGGTGCTACAATTTGCCGACCCAACAGACATGAAGTTTGGATTATAGCCAAGGAAACGACATACTTGAACTATGACTAATATTGCCATTTATGGAAATATATATTGTCAGTAATTTAATATCTAGTAAATTCATAGGTTCTGCGTTATAGTATATCCAGTCATCTTGTTTTAGATATACCATTGCTTTTCACCGTTATAATATGCAACGAAAACTAAAAAACGAAGCCAACGATGAATTTTTGTAACTGTTCGTTATTGGTTGAGAAAAAGTTTAACCCAATTAAAATATATCCCTTATCTACTTGAGCTATTGCTATATCTGTTATATTTATGCATGGATCAATAACCTCCATAAAGTATAATATCTATGCCTACAGCTAGAACAACAATTTTCAAAATCGGTTCATATGATAATCAGTGACCGGAGGTAATTTTATTTACTTTAATATCCATAATTGTTTTTCCTTTTTTGGTTTATTTTTAAAATTGGATCAATTAATTTTATGAGCTAAAAATATTAGCAGATATATTATTAATAAAAGTATATTAACAAAGGCTAGGCGGATTTAATGCTTTGAAAGTATTAATACTTTTCTTGTATTAAATGAACCTTAAGAAGTCTTAAGAATCCATTAGTACAAAAGCATAAGGCTGGGTTCGGTCTCAGAGGGGGGACAAATATGGTCTCAATCTGATAAATGCCACGCAACAGTGAATAAAATAATGGATACATCGAGAGTGACAGGGCCAGAAAAGAGACAACTCTATCCGACGAGGTTAAAAAAAAAAACTCTCCAGCGATTTAGTGTTTTTTAGGGATCACTGTGGCAGTTTCTCTTATCTTTTTCTTATATGGGACTAAAGCCTTCTATGGGATTTAGACACTTTCTCTTTCAGTCGGCTCCAGAATGTTTTGATCCAACCTCTATGGCTGAAAGGATGCCGCACTCGGTTTGCTATCTTTTTTGCTTGTTTTCCGCCTCACTGAATAAGACACTACGATACATTGGGAATGATTTTTTTCCCAGAGTTTTTTTCTTTCTTTTTTTTAAGAAAACAGATCCTAAACCTAGCGTCAGTTGGTCTGCCTGTAGGATAATAGCACTCACATCTCACATTCACTCCTTTTTACGGATTAGTCCCAAAAAAGTAATAGTGCAGCACAGAGAACTGAAAAGATTTTTTTTCTTTTTTTTGGGGGGGGGGGGCTTTCAGATCGAGATACATTAAAAGACGATAAATAAGATGCGATGGACAATTAAGTTATTTCTGGCATTTACGTTATAATATAGTAATATAGTACACTGCACCTTAATAATACTCTACATCACTATTATTAATTATATAATTAATATTTTATTATTATTATTATTAATAATAATAATATTAATAATAATAATAACAACACGCATTATTGTTGTTGTTTATAAATATTAATCGTTTTCGGTACGACATTAAACACAAAATTACAAGGAGAATGACGATTGTATAGTTTAATTGGTTAAAAGTGTTCTATATTATTGTAAATGAAATTTCGTATTTATTTAATAATACATGCTTAGTTATTTCATGGCTGAACCCCTCCCCACTTAGAAGTTGTTATGCAATATCAAACGTCTCCGCATTCCTTTACAGGGATAAAATCTTTCCACTTGCGATGATTAATTGCTTTTGTACGATAATCCACCCAATAAACATGTCGACATTTTATTCATGAACATTTCAACAAATAGCAGACAGCCTTTTCAATGGAATGGTACATATAATTTAATTATATAAAACAATATGTAGCGCAACAACACACGAATAATATCATACTAAACTTCCAATGAAGGATCCGTTTCGCCGGGCTGCATTTCGGCTCCTTGGTACGACAAATGCTTACGGCGCAGTAGGTCGAAGCTTATCAACTCATGGTAGTAGTCTTCCCGATCTCCTTTGTTGTACAAACAGGGAAAAAGTATAGAGATGTCCTATTCACGGTGTCCGGAGTGTTTCTCTCCCATTGCCTATAGAAAGTATAAATCCTAACTGGCGTTGAACGGGCCAGCCCAGGGGACAGTGATTAATGATAGTAGTGCATAAAGGTTAACACACTGAACTGAAAAGTCTGTTGACTGGGATCCTCGTGCTACAATGCAGAGCGCTGCACGCCCCGAGAGAATCCTTTTGTTTCCTCCTCCAATTGTGTTTTAAAAAAAATTCTGCCCACGAAAGTTTGCCAACCCACCCTGTCCCGAGAGTTTAATAGTTTCTCTTACTCCACTGGCATTGTATCATTGTGAAAAGCAGCTCCTTCTATTCAAGTGTTGGTGGTCACCTCAATAGGTCTACAAACGCCCATATGGTGACTACCATTGAAGAATCACAGTATTTGAAAAGGGGAAAGTTTGGGTTTTAAAACATTTCAGTTGGCCTGAAAAGGTTTTACCACATTTTGTCACATTTCCCTTAACCATTTGAGCGCTTGGCCATTGTTGATCAATGATAAAAGAATTTATGCTGAAGAAACGGCCTAACCAAAGTATATATTACAAAATATTTCACAGTCTAGTAGAGGGCCGTGTTCGCTAATAATGCCGTTGTACAAGCATCGAATATTATAATAACAACACACCTTAATGCATTTCCGTAGAAGCGTCTACTATAGCCAGTTAAAAACATGTAGCGAAAGCGCACGTAACGGCACCGTTAATATCGCACTCTGATATCGCGTCCAAAATGAAAGAATAAAAAGCTTTCACCTAACGGCGGCAACAATAAATGAGCACTTTCCTTAAATCCAAATACACATTTGAAGATAATTATAGCCTGCTTTCAGTGAGTATTTAATTATAACCTACGAGGTAATGAGTGTCAAGTTTTTTTCCTAATTTTTTTTTCCACAGGACAAAAATGCCCAAGGTTGCTTCGTATTCTAATTCCAACCCTAGTCAAAAGTGGAGAATTTGCATGTTTGCATTGTTGCCTCAAATTAGAGATCTTCTGACTAGCACTTATCATCGAAATCTAATCAACATTGAACAAAACAAAAAGATCACTTGAAAACAAATACTGCTTATTCAATGTAGCTCTCGAAAGTTTTTTTTGCGCAATAGCCTATTCAAGAAAAAACAGCGGCGACTACTTTTACGCGTCGTATTCACCATATATTCGGTTAGATGATTCTAGAAAAGATTAGAAATATATGTCACCTACCAAGTAAAATGGATCTATTCTGCTAATATGCTTATAACAGGAGAAAATGCACTTCAACGTTTTGCTTATTTTACAGATGGCTGCCAGCAGCAAGATGGGGGAGGTGAAAACACCAACTCAATTAGCTCCAATGGCGAGGATTCGGACGAGACCCAAATGAGGCTACAACTGAAAAGAAAGTTGCAAAGGAATCGCACGTCATTCACGCAAGAACAGATCGAAGCTCTGGAAAAGGGTAACTACTCGGTTAATTTGCATACACTTGTGTAGTGAGCCAGTGTAATACTCAGGTAGAAATTTATAACACTGCTTTGAATCTGAATCCCATCTACTTACATTATAAGCAAAATATTATAAATATATGTTGACACATTATTATTAATATTGCCGATTTAATGCGTATGTGTTTTTCCGCAGAATTTGAAAGAACTCACTATCCAGACGTTTTTGCAAGGGAAAGACTCGCTGCCAAAATTGACCTCCCAGAGGCTAGAATACAGGTAAACTAGGATTCCCCAGTTTGGCCTTTTCTCTTTTCCCTCTAATTGTACAGCACTGGTAGAATATATGATACAGCAATGTAGCCAGATGACTCGCGATCAACGATATCCTTGGGCATGCAGGTGTGGTTTTCAAATAGAAGAGCGAAGTGGAGGAGAGAGGAAAAACTCCGAAATCAACGAAGACAAGCCAGCAACTCCTCCAGTCACATTCCCATCAGCAGCAGCTTCAGTACGAGTGTCTACCAGCCGATCCCGCAGCCAACCACACCAGGTACGTGGCTGACGTTCAGCGGTCACAATAAATATAATTTCTGCAGATTTTAAATGTTAGACGTACAATGTAGTAGAACAAATGATAATAATATAAAAATATAGACACAGGTCTTGCAGTATTTCATAATTTCATCTAAGGAAATTATATATTCTGATACTACAGTTCTAATGGCAATTTTTAAAATCTCATTGTTCTATAAAATGTGATGATTTTAATGTTTTTTTTTTGTTTTTATTTGTTTCTCACCAGTGTCTTTCACATCAGGGTCCATGCTGGGAAGATCAGATACTGCCCTCACTAATACGTACAGCGCCCTGCCCCCTATGCCGAGCTTTACCATGGCAAACAACTTACCCATGCAGGTGAGGGACCCACAGCAAACAGACCTTAATTTCCCAGACACCAAAGCTGATCCATTCACTGAAGGTTGTAAACAGTCTATTTCAATGACTAATTGAATATGTATAATGTATGACCTGAAAACAATAACAACAAAGACTTAACATACAACTGCTGTATTTAGAGTGGAAGTCATGTAGCCCCCCCCAGCTAATATATGTGTATGTTCTCCTTGCAGCCCCCAGTGCCTAGCCAGACATCCTCTTACTCTTGCATGTTGCCCACCAGTCCATCAGTGAATGGGCGGAGCTACGACACATACACTCCTCCTCATATGCAGGCGCATATGAACAGCCAATCAATGGCCACCTCTGGTACCACATCAACAGGTAGGCACTTGTTTGATCATAGTAAATTACAAAAAAAAATCACCTCCTTGCTATATTCACCTTATATCGTCTTTCTAACTGTTATCATGTTCATTCCATTACTACACTTTGCTTTAATTGAATAAATAATTCCATAACCTCTAAGGTCATGCACACTTGTATCCATTTCCCGCTCCACCTTTGTGGTAAGATAAGATAAGATAAGATAAGGTAAATCTTCATTCATCCCAAGGGAAATTATTGAAACATAGTTCACTTTGGTACATCTTTTATTTACTGAATGATGTCCAGTGTAGCGGGGGGGGGTGCGGCAGTAGCACCTCCCCCTGGCAGACTCCACGTGGTGCACGTGGACTCACACGTCACTTTTTGTCCTCCTCAGGTCTCATCTCCCCTGGAGTATCTGTCCCTGTCCAAGTTCCAGGCAGCGAGCCTGACATGTCTCAGTACTGGCCAAGACTACAGTAAAAAGATGCTTCACTTTGTGACTTTTCCACTGGAAGTTGTCTGTTCAGCAGTATTGTATAAAAAAACAACAACAAAGAAAAAGGAAAGACAAACTCTGAAAGAGACGTCTTTTGTACTGGGATTGTGCCCTGTCCTCATCCTGGCACACGAAGACTTGGAAAAAAGGAAGGAACTGGACTCCTGTAAAGTGCCCGGTGTTATATCCTAAATGGAACAAAAAACAAAGTCATTTTTGTTGTATTTGTATATGGCCGTTTGTATGTCATGATGAAACACAAGAACAACCATGGATTGACTATCGAGCTGAAGTTGGGGAACGTGTGAGTCAGAGATTCTGCGGTGCGTAGATTTTATCAGCTTATATCGAGTCCATCTACCAGTCTTTGTACAGATTGTGGACTCTGATGAAGCAAAAGCCTTGTATCATTCCAATGCAGAGCTGGAAGAAAAGTGTAAGCCCCTTTGATCTGTTGTTTCCCCTCAACAAAGTTGTCGGCAGATACAGTGTAAGTATGTGGAAAGCGAAATACCTGCTGAAAAGGAAGTGGAAAAAAAACTTGGTAGCTAAATGGTAGATTGTGTCTTCGATATAATCCAATTTGTTTATGTCAAAATGTAAGTATTTGTCTTCCCTAGAAATCTCCCAGAATGATTTCTATAATAAAGTTAATTTCATTTATATTTCCCAGAATATTCTATAGATGTTTTATACACATTTCCATGCATCATAAATACATTTTTTTAGGCAAGTTAATTGTTCTTAGATATAGATGTACGTTAGTGTTTTACAGTCAAATCATTTTTGTGCAAGTAGAAACATTTCATTCCTCTAACTGATTAAAAATGCTTGCCAGAGATTTAAACGTAAGTGTTTGGAAGTTGTTTACAACTACATATCAGAATTAACCATTACGATTGTAAAACAGACCAAAGCCATTGTATTTCATTTCTAACACAACTTTCTTTTTAATGCTAGCCTTGTGTTTCAAATTTTGTAAACAGTATCGTTATTTTACATTAGTTTTTCAGTATATTGTAGGGTAATCAATCAATCATATATATATATATATATATATATATGATTGAAATCTACAACCGTTACTAATATCATCTACAATACCTAGGATTATATTTTGGTGTCTGCCTGCAACGCGACTCACTAGAAGGGTTTTCGCAACAGTGCGTTATGTTTTCAATGAAAAATCTATACTACTGTCTCTTAAATATTTCAGTATAATTTTATTTAAAATGGAGCTTTCTAAATGTATTTTGTGAAAAATATAAAATGTATTTTGTACAGTATGCTACTGCCCGGTGAGAGATTGATCTTACTAATACTGTTTATAAAAGTTATTCATTAAGAAAGGACATACAGAAGGAAGTATTTTCAGTCGCTTGCTAATGGTAGTTGAGTATATATAAAGCAACAATTACAACTCTCAAAATGCAGAAAATGTACTTCAAAAATACCATAAAATTGCAATAGTGGCAGACCACCAAGAAACCTCCACACACCTGTTAAACTGTGAGCCAAACGCCCGTGTAGAACATCAACCACAAACCTTTTAGACACCTTGGTATGAATTCACGATAATGAGAACTGCTTGAGCAGAAAAATCCCTGTTGAAAAAGATGAGACAGACGAGCGATAAACAATAAAGTCGCCTGTAGCCAAAGCGAGTTAAAGGAGTGATTGTGTAGCAGAATGAGTTATTTTGCTTCGCTTGCTAGCTCAGCAGGGAGGGCGGCAGAAAGGGAAGTCCCATTGAGCAGGGTCAGGTATTGGCGCTTGCGATTGTTCAGCTCTTTCTTTCACACTTGTGGGCATTTCACTTGAAATAAGCAGTGATTAGGCAATGTAATTCATAACAATTCAGGCTTGAGCCAATAATATACTGAGCTATACAACACAATAAGAAAAATGTACCTCTTAAAGCAAAATACTTGACCCTTCTGGATTACTGAGCACCGTGCCAGAGACAGTCTTCTATACATGCCGTTAAGTCCATTCAGAATTTTTCATCCATTTACAAAAATAAAGAAACAATCCCATTGTGATGCCCAACTGTCTCACACACAGAATAAGTGCAGCTTTGTAAGCAAAGCTGGTCTTCTAAGAGGACAGTGTTTCTAATTCATCTGCTCTTTTAAACTGTGCACTGACTACAAATGTATAATTTTCATTAAACATCAGCAACAGGGATATTTAGCAACTCCTTTTAATCAGCTTCTTACAGGTTATATCCAAAGCTGAGATTAAAACAGATACATTCGATCAGTTACAGTAAGACTCCTAACATTTGAAACTGCAGGTGTCATATGCTTGTTTCCATTCATCCATCTTCTAACCATTTATTCTACTCTGCTGGGGGGCTGGGGCCTGGTGGCTGGACCCTGGATTGCATAGGGCCCAATGCTGGGGTATATATACCCCTAGCGAGTTCCAGCCCATCACGGCCTAGTTATTGCAAAATTGAACTACCAATTATAAAATATGTTTGTTTCTTTAAAACACTCCAGTATTGCATATACGTCTTGTAATTTGCTTTTGGTTAAAAATATATTTTTTTAAATCAAAACTAACCGTATAAACTATTGTAGGTGCCACTAACAGCAAAATGTTATAAATCCTTTGTGTTGAGAAATTGTAGTGGACAAGGATGTTGGGGTGAATCATGGATAGGAGGGCTGGCTGAACTCATGGAGAGACATCGATCCTCATGTAACAATGTGGAGCAAATTAATTCAAAATTTTATTTATTTGGCCTTTAATCCAAAACTGGGTGTGGATTATGTTTATATTACATTGTGGGGACCAAATGTTCCTCGCAATGTAATAAAACCTTGTTATTTTGACACTGTGGGGTCTATGTGTCTGGTCCTCACCAAGATCTGTGAATGCAATCAAAAAAGTAAAAATGCCAAAAGTCTCGTATTTTGTTTGCTTACTAGTGGTTAAGGTTAGGGCTGGGTAGGGGTTAAGGTCATCATGTTGTGATTAGAGTTTTCCCCATAGAAATGAATGAAGAGTCCCCACAAAGGTACAATTACAAACCTGTGTGTGTGTGGCAGGGTTGGGGCCATTCCAGAATGCACTCATCAATTCCAATCCAAATCAGGAAATGGAACTAGATTTGGAATTTAAATATCCCTGAAATTTGCATTCAATTTCAATTTTGTTCCCCATAGTTTTTTTTCCAGTCCTGATTTGGATTGGAATTGATGAGTTCATTCTGGAATGGCCTCAACCCTGGTGAGTGGATTTGTTTATATTAGATGGTGGGGACCAAATATTCCCCTCAATGTAATAAAACTTCTTTTTTATGTTGCAGGGACCATTTATGCATATACAAAATCAGATGGTCCCTGGAGCAATTGGGGGTTAAGGGTCTTGCCAGTGACCTTTTGATCAGACAGGCATGGCATTCCCCAAACCGCAGAACAGGTGTGTGCTTGAATCTGGGTCCTTTAGCATAACAGCAAACATCAAACGGTTGAGCTATTCTGACATGAGCATGATAGCATGAAATGATCGACAATGAATGGAGACAGAGGATAAGGAGAGAAACCAACTGAAACATAGAAGGTGCCAAAACACCTAACTTAGAGAGTGATGTGAGGGAGCAAATAGCAGAATTGTTTAAGGCCACTCTTGGCCTTCCATGGCAGAAATAGGCCTCATGCTCATGCCTGATTCTACATATCCTGCATCTGCTACACCCTCATCGGTACTAAGAAATATATCACCAACCCCCCGTGAAAACCTCTACTACCATTTCTCCATAACTGTCAAGGTCCGTGTACCAGCCTCCCACCCTGAACCGAAGACAGGCAGAGGCTGGACAGGTCTTGATAAAGGGCTTCTTTGAATGCAACTATGCACATATTTAAATTTGTTGGACCAACACTGGGAGTAGCACCTCCAGAGATCAGGGAACCTTACTGAGTTTTCTTTGAATTTATATCCATGGTAAATTGGTGACTTCCACACCTTTCCTGCAAGTCCTGTCTCTTTAACATCTTTTGTACCTGATGCATTTTACCACTTACCAAATATTTACCTGATATTCTGTGTTTAAGAAACATGAATAGATGGCATCCATTATCATAGAAAAATCCCAGAAAACACAAATCTCCATGATGTAACTAAATGCACCCCAAACCATAAAAAATGGTACTTTTACCCTAGAATAAGGATGTAATGGGTTTGCAATGGACAGCCAGTGGTGCTTGGTGCATGACACTTGAACTGTCTTGGACATTACACCCAAACCCTTAATCCTGATCCCTTTCATTTATATTGGCTCTTCAGCCTCTCACCAAACGTTGTCTTACAGCAGCCACGGATGAGGCCCCTGCGCATGTGACTTACTGTATCTGCACTTATAATGCAATTTGAGCCATGTACTACAACCTGTTAAACAACCAGTCACTCAAATAAATGTAAAACTATTATTCAAATGAATGAAAACCAATTCAGACGATGTAGCTGTAGGAATTAAATTACAGTAGACAAACACAATCACTTTAAAAAAGGTGCATTATGATTAGTTATACCAGTCGTTCCTATCTAATATCATTTCAGCATAGCTATTTCCAGGAGCCTTGCCAGGACCTCAGGACATCTGATGCTTAGCCCCAGTTCCAAGACTGAGACCACGGTTGATAAAATATCTGAGCTAAACAAATCTCTCAGGGCTTCAGTCCCCAGTGCCACAATGTACAGCAAATACAAACATTCAAAAAAACAAAATGTAAAACCAAATAAAGCCTAATGTGATGTATGAGGATGTATGTGATCTCATAAAGCAGCTTCTCCAAATTACTAGAATCACAGAGCATTCACTGGAAATGCTTGCAGAAGGATTCCTGCTTAAACAACCTGAACATGCAGAAACAGTAGTGATTTCTAAAAGATTTTATGAGTTGTTTTGTCACCTTTCAGTACTACTTAAGTACCTCATGAATATTTAAGAACCATACTGTGCACAGTGTAGTAATGTCAACTTTCTTGGTCTTTCATGCAAGTAGCAGGAGTAAGTCAAAGTGTTCAGATTCAGCAAGTTCAGCAATATCCTGTACCTAGGCCCAGCTGAGCCATTGTTTCTCAGCTGATGGGTTGCAACCCAAAGACACAGAATCATTTTCAGTGACTCGTGAAGTGTGTGCTAAAAAAATATCTTTGACATTTTTTTTGTTGTTTCATGTTATTTTTTAACAGTGCAGATCAGAATCCCCCTCCCCAGTCGGCAAATTTTACAACCAGCACACATTCCTTACCCTCTGGCCACCAAGTTTTATATTTAAGGCGTATATGTATGTCATCTTGTTTTTCCATCTTTTGGGTTGCAAATTAATGTTCCCCAGGTTAAACCAATTGAGAACTGTTGGTTTATGCAACACAGTCTGATTACCATAAATGACCAATGTTTTTAGGTTCCAAACTCAGCTTTAAAGTGGATCCAGTCTGCATTAAATCCTTCATCTGAGTAAGAAATGTAGAGGCTTGTGACAGAAGAGTTACAAAATTACTTGTTCAATCTCCACAACATTGAATCACTTGTGCACATCACAAAAGCAGCGTCTCATGCTTTTGGATAAATTGCAAATACAACAGCACAGTCATACACGATTATGTGCAATTGTCCGTAATTTCCTGATTCATCAGTTGCTTATGCCATGTTGAGCAAAATGTATTTTATTGGTTCTCTGTTGAATAGTCTAACTCACCAAAACATCCAAACATTGGTTCATTGCATAAGTCATTACATGCAAAATGGTTGAACCAGTTGTCATAATCGGTCAAGCATACTTTCTTTACATCCCTATTAGACCTTTTTTGAAAATGTGTCCTAAATTGATAAATTGCCTGCAGGTGAATGTTGACTTTCACCAATGGAGGAGAATGTTCGACGTGTTAGATCAACCAATGATCAACCCGTCCTCTAAAATAGCTCAGAGGTGTTTCTCATGAACCTTCAATTGGCCAGTATGTATTGACAGAGCACGACAGTGTTTCATTTTCTGCCAATACAGAATGACAGGGAAAATGAACAGAGTCAGCAGCTGGACAAGGGGAGAGGAGTAAGGCTGCAAGGTAGGAGGGTAGGAGTCAAACAGAGTAAGGCCAAGGACAGAGGCACCTTCCAGATGGAATAAGGGCCACAATGGTGCAGCATGTTCTTAGTCATGGCATTAAAATGCAGAGGCTGGTCAAAGGGTGCAGCTGAATGTTGGGAGAACAACCGTGTCCTCAATTATTCTAATATGTCGTAGAGACAACAGGTATGTACTGTACCATAATATTGTATACTTACTGCAATGCTTCCTATTACAGTATACATTAAGTATACTTTATACAAATACTGTGAATAAATTGTACACATACAGTAATGTGCAACTTTGTACTGCTGAAATTGATATATGTCATACAAAAAAAGTGCAGTCGTGCAGTTTCAGTCACTGTCTCTAAACCGTAGCCATAGTTTACATTGGTAAATACTGAGTACACTGTTATATCGACAACATGGCCAAGCATTTTGACCATCTTTTTTGTTAGCAATAACACAAGGACTTGTCATTCTGATGTCACTGACATAAATATTTACGTAGGATTTTGAGCAAGTTATGACCTCCTGCAAGTAATCCATTGGGGTGCCATTTATACTAATTGTTTCAGGAAATGCACATACTGTAAATGTTCCAAAGCGACTGAGAAAAACACTAATGTAGGTCTGATACTACAACTGCTTCCCTCTTCCAGTGTTCCCTAAACACCCCTGAGGAGACCCCAACACCGTGTCCCAAAAACAGGGAACAGAGACAGAATGATGCAGCATGAAGCCTCTTTATCCTTCTTTTCCTGAAACTGGGCAGATACACAGATGAGCTTCAGGGGCCAAGGAGCTAATGCACAAATGCTGCCCCACAAATGTGACAGCGAAATGGAAAGGAGACTCAAAGTAGACAAGATAAACCTTACTTTTAAAAAATGACAGACTTGAAAGCAGTGAAAACTGTCGTCTCTCATTTGATAAAAATGGCATTACAAAGACACGATCGGCGATGCAGTAGTGAAGCTGGTTATGCTGGCTCAGCGGGTAATACCTGATCACCTCTCCTCACCATAGAGACCACTAATAAGGCCTGATAACTAGCACTCAGTGCTACAAGCAGACACCCAACCCTGAAATTAGAAAATGGTGCCACATTCAAAACTGCGGAATATACAATCCCAGGCAGGCGTGGGCCCACCTCATAAAACCGGCAGTGGGAGGGAAGCGCGGTCGGCCAGTCCCAAGAGCAACTGGGCTTAAGGGCCTTGCTCAAGGGTGTGATGGTGGGACCACTCTGCCGACCACGAGATTTGATCCGGCAACCTTCTGAGTCCCAACCTGAATAGCTGCCCCCCACACCAACAAATTAAAATTTCTTAAATATTTCTTTCATTAGTGCATAATTCCATGTACTATTTTATAGTTTTGACATCTTTATAATTATTCTAAAATGTTGAGAACAGTACAAATCAACCTTTCTATGGGTAGATGTGTTAGTTTTGACTAATACTGTATTTTGAATAAAGTGTCCACATAAGTATAATTAACTAGACTGCCTGAAACAAATAACAATATAACAAAATAATTTAGTGAAATGGAGGGTGGATAACTTGGACTCTTAAAGGGTCTGAAAATTACCCCTTAAAATGTTAGAGCTTTACTGCAACCTGTGCAACGGTACGATTAAATGCAAAGATGTAAGCTGTCAGTAGCGGACAGCCTGACATAAATGTGTCGTGTGTGTGTCTGGACGCCAGCACTTGCTGAGGCGCACACAGGACTGAAGGCGCAGCTCCTTGAAGGTTCTGGGAGCCTCTTGCCAGCTCTCCTACAGGTATGACTCACTGTCCTCTTTACAGGCCTGAGAATGGCTGACAAAGCACAGGAAGTGAGAGAAACATAAGCGGGAGCCTCCTTACCATCTCTGCCATGTGGGAGAGGCCAAGGAGGAGATGAACGGAACGAAAGGGCTCAACGTCAAGAAGCCAGAATGACTGATTATAGTCCACATCAGTGCAGGAGGGGCCATCTCAACTGCACACTGGCTGCTCCCCACCAACCAGACCACACATACACAGCGATTGTGAACCACAGAAAAGTTATTTTTATACGGGTACCATTTAATCTTTAAGCCAAAAAATAACATACAGGAGTACATCATGTTTAAATCAACAGGTATTTAAACAATCTGCATGCCTGCATGCTTACATCGGATATAATCGCACCTGCCCAAGGAAAGCAGCAATTACAGCCATTTCCCTCCCCCCAAGTCACATGACATAAAGAAAAAGATTCTAAAAGCTGTTCTCTGGAATAGCCATCTTTTCAGCTATGGTGTGAACCATGAACTCTCATCGGACACAGCATAGTGGATCCATGAGCAGATTCAGATATCATTAAGATGGCAAAGCAACCATGAGTGTAGCAGGTCCACGGGGGAGATATTCATCATGCAGGGATGGCAGGGCAGTGGCCGGCTTCGGCTTGCTTTCGGTGAGAATGTCCTGGCATAGTTACTCCTGCTGAGCGTGGCACGGCCCTGATCAGAAGTCCAGGTGCTTGTTGCTTGTGGCCAGGCCGCCACAGGCCGAGCTCAGCAGCCTGGCGGATTCTGCCACCTCGGCTTTGCTCAAACGGCTCACCGTGTCTGACAAGTCTGGAGGCAAATGTAGTCTCTGTGAAGAGAGAGGGCAGGGAGGGAGAGAAGGACAGAGAAAGAGGAGGGAGAGAAGGACAGAGAAAGAGAGGGAGGAATGGAGGGACAAGAGAGAGACAAATTGTCACAATTTTTGCTTTGAAGGAGCATTTAAATATGACAGGACACAATTATGCTCAGCATAGTGACGGCTGCAGATGTGCTGCCACTGGCGATACGCTGAAGTCATCGTTCTACACGGGCCTGGGTAAGTATTCAGTCCTTAACAAAGCACATGACACACGGCTGCTATATCGGTCTCGCAGCTGCAGCCAGGATATTAAACAAAGACGAATCAGCTGGGCTTTAAACCTACAGACAACACTGCACATTAACTAACTGTTGTGGGGAGACACAATAATTTCAGACTCCATATTCTGCATCAAAAACCTTTAAAAGTGAACTGGGAAAACAACAAAAATAACATTACAATTTGAAATTTATTTCTAAACATGGCAGGATGTTGTAGAGGTTTATCATGTAAAGACTAATTTGAGATATTATACAATAAGCCAATTAAATAATAAAATGAAAAACCAAACAGAAACAAGTAACATAACATCACTTCAAATTTCTATCTGGATCCACTGTATCTATATGTGGGAAACCTATCAGCTCGCTGGTGGACCTTAAATGCTCAGTGCTCTCATTACCTGAAGACCACAGTTATTAGAATGAAGAGGTTTACTGCACTCTTGATAAGCTGCTGCGCACCAGCGCTAATTTTCCTGAGCAGGCTAGTGCCAAGACTGGCAACAAAAGGACATTTAATAAGTGCCCTCTGCATAAATCCAGAGAAGGTAATGTACAAAGCAGTAAAAGGGGTTAAGAGGGTTTCTTTCTGAGCTAGTATCAGGTTTGTGGCCCTTGGCACTTGACGAAACAATGTGTTGAGGGCTTTTCCTTCCTGGGGTTTGTGAAGGGCCTTTAATTTGCAGCAGGAGCCGCTGAATGAAGCAGGACCCTTCAAGCCACCGCCTCCTCCCCTCTGGCCACACAGATGGGGGGGAAGGGGTCTGGTCCACACGTAGATGCTTATCTGGCCCCTAACAAAGGTGCTCGCCAGGCTCCTGTAAGTGTTTACATGGACACAAGTGAACAGTGCAGCTACAAGTGGATCTGGAGGAGCTTCAAGTGGCTGCCTGTTTCCGCAAAGCCTGCAGCACTTGGGCTGCCGGCTTGTTGGCAGCACGGACACCACTTCATGTGCAATTGGACCGTTTAATTGTTTGCGCAGAGCTTTTCAGTGGATTGTCAGGCTGTGACTCCAACTTACGTTAAGAAGGCAAAATGAAAAAGATCAAAGGCAGCATCATGATGACCTCATTAATCTGAAGGCCAATCACACAGACGCAGCTACTGGAAGTGCAAACTGTGGTATTTGATGGGATGACTCCCAGGCACCTCCCTACCTACAGACCATGGGGCTGACGGGCGCCTGGGTATTAGGGCTGCAAACCGTTGGCCCCAAGGCGATTTGATTTGATTACGATTATTGAGGGAATGACTCAATGCATCAGAAATCTTCCATTCCTATCATGATTCAAGGAAAATTAATAAATTATTAAAACCGTTTTTTTAACTTCACACATTTTTTTTTAAGATATTAACATGGAAAATGAATTAAACACATTTAATGGAATACAAAGAAAGCAGAATCTAAAAAGATTAATTCATATTGTTATTATTAAACAGGGAGAGCACACCACTGTCTGAACTGTACAGGAAAAAAAACATTCAAGGAAGTGCTACCTGATGGGAGAGTTTGCCAGCGCAGATTAGCAAAAGTTACATTGTTTTTTATCCTATGGAAAATTAAACGATCGTGGGCCAGATTAAATAACGCATTATAAATATGATGTGGGCCAGTATTTTGACACCTCTTCTAAGTGGCAAATGAGCCAATGAATTCCCTAGTTGTCCACTATGGAAAATGGCTCATGGTCTATTGCAGTCAGCTGCATTATTTTAATAGTTGTGTCTTTAGCTCTCGTACTGCAGCTTTGAATAATGATAAAGTTTAAATATCAGCCAGCAATATTGAACAACTCTGACACATCAGACTGATGCCAATATTCAATTCAATCCAATTTATATTTTATATAGTGCCTTTCACAAGAACAGGGAAAATGTATATCTTTATTTTTAACAATTATTGCCCAATGATAACATGTTACTGAATATGACCTGCATCATTAACCCTAACACTAATTTTTACTAGTTAGCTAACTCAGGGTCTTCACAATTGCTACTCTGCAAAAAGAACAACTTTTGATGCGCGACAAAACAGAGGCATTTCCCAAAAGCATTGAAATATTATTTTAAACAGAGAGTGCTCTGCACTGTAAAAGTGTAAAAAGGTAATCAAGTAGTGCTTCCTTTATGAATATTAATGAGCCTTAGCCTCCCAATCGACATTTCGGAAATTTGCAAGCTTTGTGTATGAATGTGAGTGTGAAACCCGGACTTAAGGAGCATCTTAATTCTCAATTCTAACATTACAGACCATTAGACAGAATTGCCGCCTTAATCATTAATTAATCGCAATGCATCTTTACACCCCTACTGGATGTCCATGGTCTGTGGCCTGGGGGATCCGGGACCTGACAGCAACTCTGCCACTCAACCTCCTCTTAACACATTGTCTCCAAGCGACTCAGGTGTAATTAAGAAAGAAAACCAGTGCACTGTCATCTGAATGCAAGAACCAGTACCATAAGAGTAAGTTCTTAGAAAAAAATCACACCAGGACATAGAGTGTAACTGTATCAAAGGGTACGAAGTGTGAATCAAGCAGGATTACCTATAAGCAAAAGAGCATCCTAGTGTGTGAGGCTCCTGGGTGCCCCAACTCATCTCAAGAGAGGAGAGGAATCAATAGCTGCAAATGTAGAAGTGGATAAACCACCAAACTTAAATGCCACAGTGACTCAGCGTGACAATGAAGGTCAGTCCTGAAGTGAATTTCAAGGGGCTGCAAGACTGCTACGTACTTGAGGTACACTGAAGAGCGTATTCCATGTGAAACAACACACTCCCCCCACTCCGCCTCCACCAGCCACCTCCCCATAATCTGCAGGCAGTTCAACCACAACAAATCCCTTTGTTCAAATAGACAAGGACATCCGCTAACCTCCAGGGCACTGTGCCACAGTCCTTCCCTACTGCCTGGTAACTGCTGCTGGGACAGCCACTCACTGGACCTGTCACTGCGTGAGCCATTGTGGTTGGAAGCAACGGCGCACGGCTCTGAAAGCTATGAGATGGAGCCGTGAGAGGAGAGATGAGGGTCCGACCATCTCTGAGATCACTATAAGCTTTCTGTGTTTATTCTGGCCAGGAAATTACATCAAATTCTAATTTTGGGTTTATTTTCCAAGTCCCGGGACTCACATGGCCTCGATAGATGGATTAAAACAACATTTGTTTAAAAAAGCTCGACAGCATTCATCTTGGTGATATAAAAAAATATACATTTCAGAAAATAAAAAATGTAAATTTGAGGAAGTTTCGCAGATTGCTTACTAAAACATGGGTTAGCGAACAGCATGGAGAAGGGACTTCATGATTCTAAAAAGGTTCTAAAAAGACATGCAACCATGCAGTGCACGGTAGAACCCGAGGAGCAGGTTATGCAGAAGCAGGGAAACGCTAGATGATAATTATGCAGAGCCAAGTCATAGGAACAAAAATAAGAGGGTGTATCAATAGGCCACAATGAATGAGAGCTCCAGCTGAAAACAGCATTTGGTCCCACAGCTTCCCATGTGTTCGCAGTGTCACCAGCTATGAATAAAATGTCACATGGTGACGTGTGCTGGCTCGTTCGCGCAGCGCCTGGATACTGTGGCGATGGAGGCACACCCAGGACCTCTGGATGGTGGACGGGCGGCAGGGCGAGCGCCCAGCAGATGGAGGAGAGCGATTGCATGGGGGGGTCGCCGCATCGCACCGCGCTCTGCATTCATGGCTTTTGAATCCCCGCCCAAAAAGACAGACAGATAGCGGCCCGGGCCTGGGGGCCTCGCTCATGGGCTTGGCAGAGACACAGACTCCACCGTGAGCCGGGGATGCAGGCCCAGCGAGCTCTGGGGGTCAGGATGGCAGGCGCTAATCACACTACTTTTTTGTCCTGCCTCCCACCTGTGGACACCCGTGATGAGGAGAGGCGAAAACAAGCCCCACGCACTCCATACACCATCTACATACATAAATGTGGGAACAACCTACACATCTTACACAATTACATCTTATAATTTAACCATACTGCAGGAACACCCGTTACAGAAAAGGAATAAACATATGACTGTGCAAAAAGAAAAATAAATCAATAAACAGGTCATAACTCTTAACTGCATGCCAAGAGATGTTTTGTGTGTGAAATTAAAATTTCTACTTAATAATTCTAAATGCAATGTCGTAATAGCTTTCTTACAGTGTACAATTTTAAACAGAAATGCTGAAATAATTCATTTAAAAATCAGCTAAAATGACACATTGTGAACAATGAAGAGAACCTTTAGAGGGGGAAAAACACAACAGACCATGTACCCATCATATTAGCATGTACATATCATGTTATCATGAAGCTCCTTTGCAGTAATAAGGCTAGGCTGTGAAAAATTACATTTTTAAAATCCAGTGTGAAAATAATATCCTCATAAAAACATGAACGTGGAACAGCATTAAGAATAGAATTCCTACACAGGACTCTCAGTAAAACAACGACATTGGATTTTAAGGAAAAAAAAGGAAAATTAAATTAATCAGATGCAGTTAAAACTGGAAATGGCAACACAGATAGAGGAAATCATATTCCAGACGTCTGCTTCAAGAGGAAAGCAAAATCTGCTACTGCTGTCTCTGCAAAAGCATATTTGTCTGGCGAAGATGCCATATGGGCTCATATTCATAATCGGCACTTCACTGATCAATACTGGTCTGGCCTGGTGAAAACATTGCTGGCCTTCACTGCTATAGTGAGGGAGAAAAGTGGCTTGTTGGACACTGTCCTATATAACTGACAGTGAGCTGCAGTACAGGACTGACATTCGCTGCTATAGCGAGCGAAGTAAGCTGCTTGTTGGACACTGTCCTGTATAACTGACAGTGAGCTGCGCTACAGGGCCGACATTCGCTGCTATAGCGAGGGAGATAAGTGGCTTGTTGGACACTGTCCTATATAACTGACAGTGAGCTGCAGTACAGGACTGACATTCGCTGCTATAGCGAGCGAAGTAAGCTGCTTGTTGGACACTGTCCTGTATAACTGACAGTGAGCTGCGCTACA
>JAODKF010000009.1:22430272-22443795 GCA_026779585.1 Mormyrus proboscirostris
TACGAGAAGGTAGGTAGTAAGGAGTAACGAGGAGGCGGTTAGCGAGGAGTTACGAGAAGGTAGGTAGTAAGGAGTAAAGAGGTGGCGGTTAGCGAGGAGTTATGAGAAGGTAGGTAGTAAGGAGTAACGAGGAGGCGGTTAGCGAGGAGTTACGAGAAGGTAGGTAGTAAGGAGTAACAAGGTGGCTGGCAACGAGTGGCATTGAGGCAGCCGAGGCAACCGGGGAAGCCGGTGGTGAGGAGTTATGAGGAGGTGGGTAGTAAGGAGGAATGAGGAGGCAGGTAGCTAGGGGCACTGAGGCAGCGAGTAGCTGGAATAATCAGGGAGGCTGGTAATGGGCAGGACTGAGGTTGCTGGTAGCCAGGGGTACTAAGGAGACCTGTCTCATTTCATGATGTGGTGTTACAGAGGTGTTCAGGAGAAACAACAACGCTGAAAATAATCAGGGATAATCAAATGGCTCTACAGGCAAAGTGGATATTACTAAGTCCTCAATTAATATTAATAATTTAGATTATTAAGGGGCCAGGACAGTCACTGCAGGTCCCAGGGCAGCGGGACACCTTGCACCACTGCCTCCTTCCACAGTCTTCTGTCTCGAGGTCCCTGCCTAACGTTGGCATCCCACGTCCCCTTGTACAGCACAGAAAGTAGGACTGGAGATCAAAGGATAAGAAAAGCAGGATGCAGATTGCAACCAGAGGGAGGGGTGAGGAAGACTAGAGCCAACAGGAAGCCCCAACCTGGCCACCACAGACCAGCATCAGTGCATCAAAAACAAGGAGGGCAGGGCATCCGTCAGAGCCGGCACCCTCAGCAGCCAGACTTGGTTTGGTGATTAAACAGTCCGGGGAAATGAGGGGAAGAGGCCTCAGCACAGTGTTATCTGCCCTAAGAAGAAGCCGGAGATAAAGGAGAGCAGAGACTCATTCAGCAGAGCAGAACGATGTAGCGGCACTGAAACTGTAAATCAGGTTAATACACGGAACAGCTTTAAAACTCGCTCTCCAAACATTATCCAACACAAAGACCAGAAGCTAAATGAGGCATAATTCATGAAACTGATACCTTTTATCACTTAGCCAAGCCAAAAAGGTCATTTAATATATTATATCTAAGTGAGCAGCTTATTCCTGCTTCATTACTGATAATTAAGACACATCATTTTTTCTTCAAATGTGTCCATTAAGAAGTTTGGTGTGTTGCCTAAAGCGGGGACCAATTTTCCCCAGCCAGGGGATGATATTGAATAAATAATTCTGAGATAATTCAGGCACTTTATGAAGTCATAAGTACAACAGGAAGTGAAGGAACACTGGTGCTGTTCTTTACAGACAACATAGCCTTCGGTGAAGACCTGGGCAGCACTTGTCTGCTTTTACCAGTTTTTGGCCCATCATGTGACATGGTCATGTGACGTCTTGCCAGTGTTCTCTCCAGCAGGCTCAGTACCATGGCACTACATGACCAGGAGGCTTTGATGCTCCATCAGTCTGCAGTGAAAGTTAAACTGCATCATCACCACCTCAAGCTCTCTACAAAGCTACAATTGCACATAAGTACAAAAATGTAAAGGGTTCCATCATCGGGAAGACTGACACAACTGGCCTAGGCTTCACCAGGTTACAGGGAAGGTGTGGGAAAATGACGTTGCCACAGTTGCACGATTTTGCATGACCGTGACTGTTCACTTCAGATACCACGGCAGACTCACAGCGCTTTGCTTTCTGTGCTATATGAAGGCCGCAGAGCTCAAACCGGAGGGAGAACAGGACTTGCGTTCAGGATCCATATGGGCTTATCCACTGGCTCTGCCGGATGGCCAGGGAGGGCAGGGAATGGGCTGCCTCCACTCCCTGGCAGGGTGCGAGTGACGCACACCAGAAGTATGCTCAGTCGCCGGCAACCATGGCCATGGAGCGCTGATGGGGTGTTGAAGAGGAGAGAGGGCGGGATGGAGCTGGAGGAGGGAGCAGCATGACAGGCCGACACGGTGGAACGATGGGTGATTAGTCAGCAGGCAGGGCCATGGCTCGTTGAAACAACCCCGTGCCTTTCGGGAGGGAGCCAGAGCTGCTCCCCTTGGCACCCGCGGCTGGAGTAACACTCCCGGACGCCCCCCCCCCCCCCCCACTCTGGCATCCAGAGCTGCCTTCAGCATGTTCTGCCTGTCACGTATGCCATCAGTCACATGCCATACAGCTTTGGCTCTGACAACTGCTAGGGAGGGACGACATAAGCAAATGAGTGAAGGCCAGAGCATAGAGGCCGAACGGCAAAGGAGAAGAGCGGAGAGAGCGCCATGGAAAGTGGCAGGCAAAGCGGGCATGGAGGCGAAGTGCCCACACAGGGCGGGGGATGTCTTCTCAGATAGCAGTGCAAGGTATTGGGTGGGGAATCCGGCAGGACAGTCCTGGGGGGCACTGCAGGCCATTGAAGGGAGGATGGGGGTGCAGAGAAAAGAAAAGGAAGGAGAGTGAGGAATGAGCAGAGGGCATTTCTACAGGAGCAACTGTTTAGGGACTTGAGGATTTGGTTACTCCCAGCGTCACTCATGCACATTGTGGATATTATGGGTGGGAATTGGCAGAGCCCACCTGAATCAATATTATATTGATATTTGTTTGCCGATTCAATATTTGATATTAAATACTTTTTGCTGAAGAGCAGTTTGGGTGTACATTTGAAGTAAAGACAAGGTTTTAACGGTACACGTATTTGATCAGTACATCATTTTCGGGTTGGAATGCACAGTGAAACGAATACATGTCCTGACACGAGCGGAACCTAAATTCAAGTAGATGTTCAACATTGAAAACATTGTAAGTGTGGGTGTGAGATGGTTACAGCCAGGGCTGAAGAGCTCAGATTGCCTCCCACATCGCTGAAATCAATAGTTTGAGAACAATTCCCAATAAATTACACCAACACTGGAGAGAGTAGTTGATAAGACCAAAACCATCTGTTACACTGAACTCAAACATATTGCTAGGATGTCATTCTTTATATGACCATAACAAAATAGAAAAAGTGTTTGCAATTTGGCCTCGTCATGGCATTTAAGGTGCCTTTGCCAGGACATTAAGAATAGGGCAAAAAAAAAAAGACTACAGTTACAGGGGTGTTTATTGCTACAGATGTGCAACCATACCCAACACGGGATTTAGTTCATTATGATTGTTACAGTGCAGCGTTGTTTCAAAATTACTCTTTATGTTGCACATTTATTTTTTCTGTGAAAGTACATCACATGAGAGAGAGCCAATCTGAATCAATGATGACATTTAACAAGCAGCAGTAGTACATCCTCAGAAACTGCACAAATGCCACCTTGAAGGATACTTCAAAGTTATTGAAGCATATTTTTATTTGGCAAGTGATTAAGGAACTTACACAGTAGGCTATAGCACTGTGCCAAACACTGCTGCTGTTGAAGTAAGGAGTCAAAACTAACTCATGTAAAGCTGTATAAGATTATATACTAAGAAAAAGGGTACTCTAGCAATGATCAATATTGGTTTCATTTTCCAAAGTAAATAATATAGTAATCAGCATAGAACATTTTGTTGAGCTATGTATGAAAAGTACACAAAAATGCACTGTAATTATTGTTATTGTGTTATAGTGGTGAGTGTGGAATGAGAATCCCCCAACCCAGGAGCCAGATCACAGCAGCTAGTCATCATGCACTTAACAAATATACAGATTTCCCTGCAGGCCAGACTTCTGCACATCAAAAGTACATTACTTTTTCTTATAGGCTTACAGTTCATGTACTAAATAAAATATGCATTGCTGTACACTGCTGTCTGCTATAACTGGAAAGTATAGTATAATTTTAGGTTTTACAAAATTTCAATATTCAAATACTCTAGTTTCTGCTAGCTATAAACAAATTTCATTTAATTTCATCATAATCCTAATTTATAAACCTGAAAAATAAAAACAAAACATATATACAAAACATAACTTTACATGCACCTTTCTTGAAAAAATAAGATAATACGATTTTAAGACACTGAATGTTAAAGGCTGCCTAAAACATTAATGCTTTGAGTGATCAGCATCACGCAATTCTCAAAAGCCTCAAGGTTTTTTTTTTTAAGTTTTGGACAATAATTAAAGGATCCATGATGGCTATCTGATAAAAATGAGAGTAGGGAGAGAGATCCTCTTCCAAGTGGGACTTACCACCCTGGTCAGTGGTGCCAGACCAGAGCAGCACACAGACTGCTCCATTGAGCGATATGTGACATGTGACACGGGCTCCCCTCCCCCAGCTTTGCCTCTCCTGAAACACTACCAGGTGATGCCAGCACAGGGCACATTTCAACAGATCTCTTTTTCATTGGACCATCAACCTACATGTGAAGGGCTACTGCACCAAAGGCTTAGAAGAATGGAGTTTGCTGCAGTAATATAACACAAGTAAATAAGTAAAAAATGTGTCACTTCTGGTAACCCTGCCCATACTCTGCTAAGGTCAACTTAAAGAGTCCTCTGCAGCACAGGAATGAGACGTCCAAACTCTCAGGGATAGTCTGCAGCCACTGGGAGTACAGACTCACCGGGGGGGGGGGCGTCTGTCAGAGCCGATCTGCATCAGGCGGGCCAGTTTGAGGAGGTGGATTAGCTTCAGCCATTGTGGAGGGTTTATCCCAGGCCATGTATGAGGGGGTTTAGAGTGCAACGGGCAGGTCAGGCGAGCTGAACCTGCCCCAAAAAGGTGAGCAGCAGCCAATCTGCGAGCCTCCAAAACCTCGTTTGTAAAACCTAGCAAAATTTATAAATAGTAAATTGCGGCATTGAGAAGGTAGTGGAACAGGACAGTGCAAATCACTGGCGTGCTGATCCTTGCCAACAATAAAATAACAATAATGACAGGCTCATAGCATCAAAAGAAGATTTCCTGGTACCAGGAACTTTTTTGGGACTCTTGTGACATTCTCATTGCAGGGTCACCCAGTGTTGCAAAATGTTGGTTTTGAACCAATACAGAATGTGATTTTTTGTGATCATTCCCCCCCAGTAACTAACAATAAGAAAACCTGTTCACCCTGCACTGTACTGGAGTATTCGTTCGCGTAAAAAATTAACGTACTAACTTTTTGTGTCTCCTATGCTTAAAGGTCACAGTTCCTGTTGTGCGATAGGAAAGAGACATGAAAGCGGGCAGGAATTTGAAAAGTTCCTGGTCGAGATTACCCAGGAACTTGGAACCAGGTTCCTGAACTTTGGTGGAGTACCGACAAACAGATTGGGCATTGGCAATAGGCTAAAAATAACAATAGACAATTTTTAAAAGCAAGACATTATTTGTGAAACTTTTATAAAACAACACTGTATGTCATCTGCTTCTACCAATGTATTCAACTTTTCACAAAGGTTGTTCTCAAGATCCATCCCAAAATTAAGGATGTCTATTTGCCACCTATCCAGGGCAGTGATTTCAGTTGTGACATTTCTACAAACCAATTCCTTCAGACACCGCCCATCTCCAGATACTGCTAGTATTTCCTAGATGGTTTCAGGCAACATTTTTACCAGTATAAAAATACACTGATGGGGCCCTTTCACTTTGCTGCTTGAAATGATCGGCTTTGACAAATTTAGCAGCTCTTTTCCCCCTGTAATGCACATGTCAGTCAGTATTACCCATCCTCATTAATGACAATGGCAAAGTTTATCTACGGAACACATTTAAAATCATGCAGGGTTTACAAAGGGGCCATAAAATCCCCAACAAAACAGAAGGCGGATCTGCTTACACAGGTTCACATCGCACTTCATTTTTGCCAGTGAATAATCTATTTACTACAACAAAGTACATTCCCTGGCTTTCAATATGTGATCAAATACATCTCTATGCTCATGCTTTTAGAACATACCTGGATGCTTTAATCCTGGAAAGGCAATCAAACTAAAAAGATGACAGCTATGACACCAGACAGCCCAGTTTGGTATTAATGAAGGTCAATACAGAGATGTGTTTCATGCAAGTATCTTCTAGCTGCTAAAGGGGTTCCCTTGGAGACTGGAATAGGGAGAGTTTGAGGCATGTTTTCGTATCAGTCTGCACATTCTGACTTGGAATTTCCATGAGGGCTGATACTTTAATGGCGTACTCCCTGTACCCTCCTCTCCAGGACATGCCAGGTGTCTGTATATAAGCTGCCAGCTCTCTTTAATGAAAAGAGAGACACTGCTCCCTGTCACATGCAGTAATGCAAACAGCATCAGCTGACAGGGACCACACAGGGGCCTCTTATAACATATCTGCTGTTACCCTGTGGGGTGGGGTCATTCTTAAGAAAGGCAAATTGGTATTCATTGGTTATTGAAATTCAAAATTAAGAGATGTCAACCTTAAAAAAAAAAAAAACGATAACAGAACTATAATAAAATAATGCTGAAAAAATATTTTAAAAGAATGGGGTACAGAAGGCGTGCTGTTATTTCTACAATGCTACAAGTAATTTTTGTTTAACAGAAAAAGGCTGTCACTCTAGTGGCATGTGACCATATATGTGAACTGGAACTGTATTTACATTCAATTATGTCCTTAATCACCGCCAAAGGTGAAACACCAGGGTTGGAGAACCTCACACCCCTAAAGACACTTTATACACCCAGGTGACTGGAGGGTATTTTGGTAGCTAATTCTTCTTCTGTGCTGGCTTTAACATCAGTTCCATCGCACAGGGCCCGGGGGCCAGTGCCCACCCCCCTCCATGGCCTCAATGAGTAAAGCCACAGTGAACACTGTGGGAAAGTTATTTCTAGCCCAGATTCCAGAAGAGACAGAGTGCAAACAGCTTGCAGCTACAGCTCTCGCATCCCAGATCAAAATTCCACCTTTGGAACTTCCCAGCAAGTGACCTGGGCGTGCCAGCGGAGGAGGACGCCTCTTCTTCCGACATCCCGGAATGTTCTGATGCTGTAGGCTTATAGGCTCTTTAGTGAGGTGACCTGAGTCATCAACATGCCGTAACCTCATTCCCATTTACATGAAGGTGGCCAGAATTGCTAGCCTATGAGGTTTGCTGGTCTCAGCTACACAGAAGGCAGGATGAGTTTGGTCAGAACAAGAATAATAAACCAGTTAGGAGATTAACACCACAGAGTAAATTCTTTTAATGCCATTGCCTGGGAAAGACTAATCGGCGCTGTCAAAACAGACACACACACTTCAGTGATACCTTCCGGTCATCCAGGAATTACCAGTGAGTGCTGTGTGTTCCTGCACACTAAATGAACGCTGTTTGTGACCCCTGGAGTGCTCCTTCCAGAAATAATCGGCCACTGTGATGACGATGTCAGTAACTTACAACGACAGGTCTTCCCAACCCCTTCTCAAACGCTCCAAAGGAATCAGTCACACTGTAAAATGCTTTAAGTATTTCACATATGTATTCACTGTAAAAACTATTTGGAAAAACTGAAAATCTGCTCTGCACTGCAAAAGACCTTCTACAGCATTTGTGTGGAGTCCATGCTTTCTGGGAGCATCACTGCCGGCTGTGGCAGCTGCAGGACTGAGGAGCACAGAGCCCTGCAGAGGGTGATATGGAGCGCTGAGGGACTCACCAGCACAGAATCACCAGGCACAGTGAAGTTACATAAATGTATAATGTAATGGATCCCAAACTTGTGAAAATTAAACATCAGCAAACAAACACAAAATTGTCGTATTAGCAATTTGACTGTGGAAATAACCCATATATTCATTATAAAGTTAGACTACTTAAGATGAGCATGCATTGCATACAAATGGCAAGAAAAAGAAAAGAAAAGAAATGAAAAAGTGACGCGGCTGTATTCCCTGGATGTCCTGGAAGCCCCCTCACCCCCACCCCACTCTCCCCTTTCTAATCACTACTCCACCCACACCCCCAACCTGTCTCTACAGAAAGCTTGGCTGGGATTCACCGATTATAAATTTTGTGGAAAAAAGATCCTGTGGTTAACTGAAAATATGACCTTAATACTGGCCAAGCCTGCGCTACACACACTGTCTTAAGAGAGCCCCAATCAGGTATCTTACATTGTTACATAATAGATCTGCTATTGAACACTGTTTGTGTAATTTATCTTCATTAACATTGTATGTACTATTAAGAATATTACAAACTATTAAATAAAGAGTTTATTAAATAAAAAGCCTTTGAAAGAAATTTTGTATTGTTCCATGCAGATTCTTTGTTTCTAAAATCAATTTTAAATGTCTTCAGCAAGAAACAGTCAAGTTACAATAAAATTAATAATTACTACGGGATACCCTAGATGGTCTTGGCTTTGGCCTGACTAATGTGGACTCAAACATGGGAATGGAGTCTTTATGTCGGATTACTTCACCTGGTCCAATCATATACAGACTCAGGTATCTAAAGCCAGGCATCTGCTGAGGAGGTTCACGGTTTCACCAGCCATCTACTCTGGACCATCAGAGCGCATACTTACCATGGGATTCGGAGACCGCTTCGGTATTGGGACCGTAAAACTCTGAAGAAGGCGGTACTGTATCAGTAAGCAGATCTTTTAGATTAGATTGTGCAGGAGGAGAGCTGCCAAAATCAGCAGGGACACATCACACCCTAACAACTACCACTTTATCAGGAAGAGGCCTGGAAAGCACTTCATCAGTCTCTTGATTAGAACTGAAAGGCTCAGGAGAAGCTTCTATCCTCAGGCTGTCAGATTACTTACAACCCCTACGTCAGTCATAATTTAATACTCGCTCCATACCCATACATGACACATTTTATGTATTTGGGGAGTGCTGTAATACTCAGCATGTGATGATTTGTGCCCATGATCAGAGGGTCACGGGTTCAAATCCTGGGGCCAGCAGATTGATGCTGCTGTCAAGCCCTCTAACCCAGGCCCTTAACCCCCAACATGCTGGCCAACCCGGCACTGTCTCTCACGTGTATGTGTGTCTGTGTGTCTCAGGGAGTGCAAGATGGAACAGGTGAAAAGAGAATTTAATCACATGGATCAATAAAATATCAACAATTGCTCATCTATTCTACTCATGCTATGTTGCACATCTCAGCTTTTCTTTCTTTTCTTTTTTCAGTATAACTTGAATAATTTTTCGGTATATCCTTATTTATCAAATTATTATTATTATTACTTATGTTTGGTTCTTTTTTATCATTACCTTATGTGTTATTGCACAGTTGACAGCCTTTTATTTCACTGCAGCTATAATCTTATTGTATACTTTGAGGTGACAAAAATTCCTGAATCATCAACACTCATTCCCTCAACATTAGAATTGTTAAAGAGCAAAATATTTTAACATTCAAAGGCATAAAATCATTCCAGTTACTCTCTCTCTCATTCTCCTGCATGCCTGGTAAGCTGATGCCAACATTCAGATTAAATTTCCACCTACAGGAGGATGCTGGCCTGACATCCTCTCACAAAATAGCTCAAAGAGCTGGTCCCAGCTAGCAGCAGGGCCATGGTCTGAATCTCTGATACAATTAAGCTCAGAGTCTGTATGGAAACAGGGGGTAACAAAAACACTTTAACGAAATGCATCAGGGAAGGCAAATTAAGAACCTCAAAACAAAAGCAGATCCTGTGTTGAGCTGGGCAATTAATTGAATTTTAATGGAATTATTTTGGCTTCCTATGATTATTAAAACAAAATATTTGAGATAAAAGTTATCACGCCCTAATTTGTTTTCCAGTGATGCTCCCATTTTGTCCAGAAAACCCCATTCCAGCTCCATTCCAGCCCCTTTTTGTTTCTCACTTGAATTATATTTAGAGTTCAAGGAAATTCACAATTTAAGACACATGTATTTTTTCTAAAGTTTCAATAAACTTTTCAGTAATTTTTTTCAAAGTCAATTGTGCAATTGTGTAAAGAATCGTGATCTCAGTACTGACCAAAATAATTGCGACTGTGGTTTTTGTCAAAATCAAGCAGCCCTAATCCTGTTTTTATTTTTAAGAGAACACTGTAATGTAAAGTCAAACTGGAAATGAATTCATAGAAGGCATTGGCCGGTAGCTACATTTTCAGCACCTAAACATTTCCAGGCTAAGCTCATGAGCCACAGTGTTCTGAACAATCACAAACGCGGCCATGCAACTGAAAGAAAGTTCAGCTTGACAAAAACCATCAAGAAGGGAGTTAACGTCTTAACCTCTGCATTCACCACAGTTTTGAGAGTCAAGAGTGAATAAATACCATTTAATTACTTACCTTTTGCACTTCTGCCTGAGTCCTCCAGTTGACCTCCAGTGAAGTCATTGCTATGCGAAAGAAATGATAGACAAGGGGAAAGGTGCTAATCTCATGGCTTCACACCTCACTGTCTACCTGCCTAAACAGGGTCTTAGGTTAATTCTACCCCTGGGCTCCTTGGCTAACAACCATACATAAACTGGTTGCTGAACTTTTCAAGCCTTTGAGCAAGAACTGTAAATTTGTACAGTCATGATGTATAATTTGCACTTTGTTTCGGTTCACATGTGAGAAACACGGTCATAACAGCGACAGACATTGAGATCCCCAGTCTGCAGTAATGTGAAGCAGAATTTCAATGAAGGGCCATTCTCAGCTGCCATTCTGTACTGGCACACAGTTTTTTATAGTAAGAAGTAATTCTGAGGGCTTCTTCCAGAAGGTTTTCTGATGGTATCAATGGCTGACGAGGCACTAAAGGCACCTTCTCACCAAAGGTCGGGAACTTGGTTCCTGGATCCATGTTCCTGGGAACCTTTGGCATTCCTGGACACTTTTGTATGTCGTTTTTCCACCACACAGCAAGAATTTTATGCTAAATAAGCATGGGAGGCTGAATCTGAACCTATATTGCCAACCCAAAACAGTGGGGGATGAACACGTTGTTTTGCTAATTACTGGGGTGATCGATTGTGCAGTCCAAAAATAGGGGACATTTTATTCATATGTTCTACTTGTTCATAATTCATTATTAAATTTGGCCAGAAGAGCAAATGTTTGTTTCGTACAGAATAACAGAACCATGTAACATTATTCTACTAATATACTGGCAGGTTTCACCACCGGCACTGGCAGTATTAGACAGAAGTTTGCCAGCTATCGATTGAATTTACAGGGCAAAAACATGGAGACACAAGCAAAAAGTGTATTCATTAAAAAATTCAATGTAATTCCGTTACAAAAATAATTCCATCGGCTCAAATTTCTGCTCCAGTACTTTTATTTCTCTGCATCTCTGGATAAGTTAGCACTGGTGCTTATGGTCAACCAATGAACAACGGTTATTGCTATTAGGCCCACCCAGTAATTCTTGGTCAAGCGAAAAGTACCTTCTCTGGAATAGGGACTACAAAAAAGGTTCAGGAACTGCCTCCAATGAACTAAAAATTCCTGCGGTGTGAACGCAAGAGAATTTACTGGTTCTTGATAAAGGTTCCAGTAGTGGGAAAGCGCCTTATATTCCTTTGTCATTCAGAATAGCTCCATAATGCAAATACCCCGTTGCCACAAAGCACCACTCAGAGGTGAGGCTGTCAGTCTCATGTTAGAGGGCTTGTCTTGCTACGGATAGAATTGCGATTAACACTTAGTTGCCACAAGCTGAAAGCTCCCCAGGCCTCATCTTCAGAGGGAGGGGGAGTAAGCATTCACGTGCCAAATGATCGTCAGTGGATCTGATCTCCGTCCTTGTCAGAGGACTGAGCCAGTAGAAACACGGCTGAAACACGCAGAGTAAGCAGGCCTTCCCAGGTGCCCAAGGGAAAGTCAGCAAGATGGCAGCTTCCATCATTTGGAGTGAAACTCTGTGAGCCGCAGGCTGTTCTGGGGATGGTAGCATGACAGTTTGTTGCATAGTGCTGGCCAATCACAGCAGCGCCAGAGGACAGGCCTTATGTAATCATGTTGGGATTGGACCAACTTTTTTTTTTTCTTCTTCTTCTTCATGGAAATTCCCCCTTTTGCCAATGGCTGAGGGGACTCTGAAATCTCGTATTTATAGACCTTTTAAAAGACAAAAGCAACCAGCCATAGAATGTAGTGTGAATTATACATTAAGTCAAATTATAAAAATTCAATTAAAATATGTAGAATGTTTTGTGTGATTATTTTTAATTACTCTTGATAATTATTCACACATCATTCTGTTACCAGTACTAAAGAGCAGAAAGGCCTGAAGACACACATATACATGTCCAGACTATCGTTCCACCTGCCATCCACACCTGTGAAGAAGAATCTCAGTCTCAGATTTTTTTTTAAGTGATGTATAGAAACGCTCAGCATGACATGAAATCCACACAGTGTGCTCACTGTAGTCCACTTAGACTGGTCCGCACCTGAGCTACGGCCGTGTGTCTTTCCCCACGCCGCACTAACCTGGCACTGGCCCATTCACTAGGGTCGGGTCTCTCTAGGTACCTCACAGTTCAATTTGATTATGATTCATAGGGCTGCGATGCAATGATAAAATGACTATTGATGCTTTTGCGTATTTTTTTCAATCCAGGATGTCTTTTTTCCTCACTTGGAAATTTTATAGGAAAGTATTTGTAAATATCCATAATGAATTTATTTTCAATATCTGTTATTCATAAAACAGAGGAAAGAGATGTGGTAAGTCAACTGGAAGGTTACATTAGGCAGCATATAACTCAGCACTGCAAAAAACAGCAGGAAATGTGCGCCTATAGCAGCATATACTTGTAGTAAACAAATACTTTCATATCAAAATAATGTTTGTGGACTTCAGCATATTCTGAATTAATAATATAAAAAATAAGACTTCTAACCAAAAACTTCATGTTACGTGCAATGAGCAATATAATCTCGCAGACTAAAAAAATATTTTGTTGAACCAAAATCACAAATATCTTTCCTACAAAAATAGAGAATTCTGCACCAGTATCTCTTATACAAAAACAAAGCTTGTGGGCTTTCAGCCACTCATCAGTGATAAAATGTGTGGTTACAGTGACAAGATTCTGGGGCAATGGATGTCCACGCATCACATTTCCTGCCCACTTTCTTCAGTGAGACCACGGTATCATTCTGGGTTTTGGTCTCATTGTAGTGTGTGGGGATCGCTGCGTCACTAAAGATCTTCCAGATGGGATGTTGCCTCTCGGCTCCAAAAGCCCTGCTTCTCAATGACTGAATACAGACTCAAATCTTTGGCAATAAAACTTGCAACAGAGATTGTAATTTGCTTCACCCTTCCTGAGCTAGGTGGAAGCCTTGAAACCACCTACTCCATGGCCTTCTAGTCGGCACCAACTACAACTGACTGTTTTTCTTCCTCCTCTGGGTGGAAAAGCATAATACGGTTTCTTATGTTTGACGAGTTTCCAAAATATTTTAGTTCAGTTTGACACAACTGGCATATAGTGTGGCTCTTGTCCAGGGCCCTTTTCCCTTCAATTAGAATTTAGAATTTGGTGATTAGTGGTCATTGTTAACACACTACAGCAAAGCACACAGTGCGCAACAACGAAATGTGTCCTCTGCATTTAACCCATATGTGACTTTCGTGACATAGCAG
>JAODKF010000009.1:22447882-22458309 GCA_026779585.1 Mormyrus proboscirostris
CCCCCCCCCCCCCCCCCCCCCCACCCATCTCATAGGAGCTCAACCACACAAACTTCAAGGCTCTGCATTTCAATACCAGCCCTTTGCAAATGTGAGGCAGCATTTAGCAGAAGAAGGGAAAGGAGTAGGAGAGGTGAGAAAGAGGAGGGGTGGAGGAAGGGGCAGGAGAGGGGGAAATGAGAGAGGGAGGAGAGGGAGAAGGGGCAGGAGAAAGGGAAAAGGAGGAGTGGAGGAAGGGGCAAAACAGGGGAGGGGCAGAAATGGGGGAAGGGGCAGGAGAGTGAGAGAGGTGGGAGATGGGAATGAGGCAAGAGAGGAGGAAGGGACAAGAGATAGTGTGAGGCAGAAGAGGGTAAAATGGGGGAGAGGCAAAGGGCTGGATTGGGGAAAAGGAGGGAATAAGGGGAAGTGGAGGAAGAGGCAAAAGAGGGCAGAGGCAAAAACGGGGGAAGAGGCAAGAGAGGAGGAAAGGGCAGAAGAGAAACGGGGGAAGAGGGAGAAGTGGAAGAAGAGGCGATAAAAGAAAGAGCAATGGAAGGGACAGGAGTTGGGGGGAGGGGCATGACCCAGCCAATGACTGCCCTAGATCACTAAAGTGTTTGGCCAGGTCTGTGTGCTGCACCGTTTTAGCTGGGCCCCAATGCCTGTGACAGGGAGCCCAACATGTTCCATGGAGCCCTGAGCTGCCGCCTACAGAAAAGCAGGGCAGCACAGAGAACTCGCATAAGGACAGTTACATAAGCGACTGCCGGGGCTTCTGGATTTACTCAGGACTGGACACTATCTCTGTCTAAACGGCTTGTTTTACGATTGTTATTTGTTTGTAAAAAAAGTAACAGTATATTGTAAATCTATTAAAATATGAATATATAAAAATAATACACATATTAAAATGATTTGAGACAAAAAATGGATATTAAAACAAAAAAATGATTTAATATAATACAATGAAAAAGTTGATATTTGCCAATATTAAAGTGAGAATGAAAAACAGCCCATTTTAACAATTTAATTTGCATTCCACTAGTATTTTATTTTTCAAATTACTGAATTTGTACTTCATAAACTTGCAATTAAAACAAAAAACTGCAAGACAACGCCAAGCAAAAGAGTTGTGTTTATGCAGTATGATAAAAGTTAACCGTTTGTTCTTCCACGCTTTACAGCCCAGCCTTCTACACTGTGCAGGCAAAAAAAATCTAATAAGTAAGTAAGTAAATAAATAAATAAAACAAAAATCAAGTGTGTGTACATGCAGGGGGGGAGGGGGGGTGGCGACATTATGCTAAAATTATCCCTCATGCTTGAAGAGGCCGTTACGAGCAGCAGTACAGAGACACAGGCCACTGGGCACGATCCACTCGCACGTTACATTTTAATGTCTTTTTATTGCAAGATTTCGGTAACATGGAGCTGTGAAGCTGAGCCCGGTTCAGGTATCGACCGTGTAGCGCCCGGCCCGGCCCCGAAGCGGCCCCAGCTCACGCGGCGCCCTGCCGCCAGGCAGCACGTCTGATTGAGCAGCGTCACGCTAAGCAGCCCTGACAACATGTCAGAAGCTGGCGTGTTTTCTCCTCAGCACTAATGCACTTTTTGTATGGGAGAGGAGCTCTGTCCACTTCTGAATGGCTGAAACGAGGAAGAGTGGGGGTGGGAAAGAGGCTGGAGCAGCAAAGGGGGGCTTTGGGGGCCGGCACAGAAACACAGATTTACAGATAAAACAGAAATCAGAGGCCACTGCAGCTGCAGGTCAGTGTGGAGGGTGTCTGACAGCAGGGCCTGTTTGTGTGTGTACGACTTTGTACACATCATCCCGAAATTCTGACAGTAAAATGAATGTGCCCGTCACCTTCCCCATGAACGAGCAACTGCCAGCGTATTTCTGCCTGCATGTGTGTGGGGAGAGCAGGGTCTCCTACCGTGATAATCCTTGTAGAGAGGGTTGGTCTCTCTCTCAGAACCTCTGAATGATTCAAGAGCAATGGCCGTATCACACAGCCTGGTTACACGGTCCATAATTGCTCTGTTCTGTAAAACACAGAAAGGGAGAGGCAAACTGAAGTAGCACACAGGTAATTAAAGCCCTCCTAAAGAGCTGTCAGTGGGCCGTCAGCAATAAAATTAAATTAGGTCATCATTATCTTAGCATTGGGGGGGGCACGACAAACACACACTCAGCTTCACTGATCCATGAGCGGCATCAGCAAGGTGTACAGAAGAGACTTATATCCATGTCAGCTGTCTGCATGCTGCGTGTGCGTTTTGCCAAAGCCGTGGCCTCAATTAAAACTCGGAAAATCACACAATTCACACACGCATGGATGCAGGCCGCTCCCCAGGCTCTCGGTCTCAGCGGTGGGGTGACACTGGAAGAACCTGGGGGCAGGACTTGTGAGGAAGGCCCACATGCTGCTAACCCCTTCCCATCACAGACATGGCCCACCCCATCCCTCCACCCATCACAGACATCTCCCTGTGCTCACACCCCCCCACCCCCATCACAGACGTCTCTCTGTGCTCACACCCCCCCACCCATCACAGACGTCTCTCTCTGTGCTCACACCCCCAACCCACCCCCATCACAGACGTCTCTCTCTGCGCCAGCCCCCCACCTGGTGCTGACCCCGCTGACTGTGTCTAATTGACTGCTAGATGGTCATGAGAAGAGCCCAGGCTGTCATTTCCCCTCAAGTACAATGTTGCTCGTGATCAGTCATTAAAGAAGCAAACCAAAACCCCAAAACTGGAATGTCCACTGATAACACACATTACTTTAAATGCTGCATGGGTGCCATGAAAAATTTGAATGATGCTTCCATGCACATATTCCCTAACGGACATGCAAAGGCACCCCTCAAAAATACTGTACACACACAGTACATCAGTCATAAAAGTATGAACAGTGCAAACTATGAAAATACAATAAAACGTACCTTTATGAGTCACTGCTCTGGGTGTGTGAGCATATGTGTGCGTGGCCTGTGTCAGACCGTGGGGGTGGGATTTCAGAGCAAGCTGAGGTCTGATCCCATTCAAAACACTAGTATAAACGACACTTGAAGGGAGCAGTCAGCTGTTTGCGCTCCTGAAGATTTAAATCTGCTTAAGCTAATCCTGTGCTCCATCGGAGATGACAGGCTGACAGGGCAAGCAGACAGCCAGACCCGGCTCCAGATGGAGGTCTGGCCAGGAAAGGACACGGGCAGGTGGGATGGTGCCGGGATCGAGCGAGCCGGAGAGGAAGGCAGGAGAGTGCTCCCTCTGCTGGTCAGGTCGTCCGATGCTGTGTCACTAGCACCGAGGCCGAGAAACCTTTATTATTCATGTGTTTCCTCTTCAATATTTTACACCACTTCCCATCTCCTTACTAGTAGCCCAGGCATAATGCAATTTTAATAGCAATATCTTTTTTGTCCTACTTTAAAACACACTTGCGATGTCGTCTCATTACAGCGAGCCGCTGTGCAGGAGACTGCAGACATCATGGTGACAAACCCTGCACCGAACCAGGTCTGGAATAATCAACAGAAACCTTACAGGTGGTGAGCAAGCCATTTCGGTTTATTTTGATTCATACTCACAGACAATAAAAGGATTATGCTTTATTTTTTGTTTTGATGTGATGTATTTATTAAATTAAATACCTGGCAATACATTTGGTTCATTTAACCTGCAGCACACTTGTGCCCACTGCGGCGTGAGCTCAGACACTCGATGGCGAATGGACTGGCTAAAGCCGTAAGCCATACAAAGCGCTGCCTAAATGGTGACTAGCAGGGCCGCCTGAGTAAGTCCGCGGCATCGCTGCCTTCTGTCCCAGCCCTTTGTGACCGGGCTCTTGGCCGCCCACCAGCTCCCAGAGCAGGGTGGAGGAGCTCCTTTCCCCCACTGTTCCCATCTGAAACCTGGCTGCCGACAAGCTCCCGCTCCAGCCCTTCCAGAAGGGTCCAGCCTAGGACACGTTGGCTGCCATTTGGTCGCCGTTCCCAGGTCCCCCCCGGACCGCTCCCTGCTCGAGGAGAGGAGGCAGTGCCGGCTATTATTAAACCAGGAGGTCGGCTGCGGCACGGGCAAGTCAGAGGAAGCTTCCAGCACGCAGGACAGTTTGTTGGCCTGATTAAAAAAAAAGCCTATTTGTGCCACTGAGCTTTTTACTTGTCATTATTTCTCTTCACAGTAGACATGGCTGGGCTTCCTCTGCGTTTGATAACCTCTGAAACATCATATTACCACTACACTAATCCACAAAGCTCATGATTCTGTTTATATCTGAAATTAAGTGCCAGTCAAAATGAGGTGTAAAAATTAGCCAAAACAGTATTAATTATGCATCAGTATTCATTTCTTTGCAGCACTGAAACATTTCATTAAATTTACGATTGAAGGCCGGAGAGGCTGCCAGGGACACAGCCAGTGGTATTCCGATACACGGGTGCTTCCCCTCGGTGATCAGATTAGGACTCGGATTTCGCTAATTACAAGGGCTTATCGATTTAGCGAGCGTTACGGGGCTGAGGCCCCCGTGTGCATCTGCTGGGAGGGGCGTCAGGACTGCTCCCCAAGGGGGCTGCGTACAGGGGTTCCCTCCCTTCTGCTTACGGAGCAGTTGTGGCTGTGTTTGAACACTGGGCCGGCCCTAGCTCTCTGTCAGCGGCAGCAGCCAAGCCTCCATATGCCTCAGCAGATGCCCCCATCTCCACATTATGACCCCCGTACAGGACTGGAGACGCTCAGGGAGCCATCGGCGCTCACAGACATAGTACACACACACACACACACACACACACACACACACACACACACACACACGTGCATACACGCACACACGCATATGTAGTACTCACTCACAGATGTGCGCAGTACACAAACACACACAGAGTATACATACAGATACAGACATGAATACACGCATGTATACAGACACACATATATACTCACATATACACACATATGCATATGCGCAGTACACACACGTACGCACACATACACGTGTACAGACACACAAACACAGACAAACGCAGGCAGTACAAACACATGTACACATACAAACAGATGGGCATGCACAGTACATACTCACACACATAGTACACACACACATATATACATACAGACAGATAGATACAAACACACACACACACACACACAAAGTTGTTCTTCCTATCTAAATGGGAACCGTCCATTCATGTCTATCGGAAAAACCCTAATCCCAATCACGACACCCCTAACCCCTACCCATCCCTAACCTTAACTATAACTAACAACCCACATACAAGACTTTTGGCATTTTTACTTTTTTGATTGCATTCACTGATTTTTATTTATTTATTTTTTTATAAAACTGAGGTTTATCCAATTGGGTACCTCAAATGATGTCCCCAAAACTCACATCCCCCATATGACACTTTTTAAAAACAGCACAACTAACAGAATGAGACAATGGAGATTAGAATTAGACAAGGCGTCAGCTCGACGATTTGCATAGTGTTATCCGCATTCGGTCCAGCTTCAGGTCTAATATCACAGAAAGATCATTCTTTACTTTAATGTCACCTGTTTTTACAGCGACTGTGAGATTTGCAAATGTAACTGACAGTAGAGGCACTGAATCAAGTGAACAATGCTTTCCTAGAGAGATACCTCTACATGGTGAGTGGTGGAACTGGAACACGAGTCAAAACAAACAAAGCTGGCATAAGAAGAGACATAACATGCATGATGAATAGGCAGGGTCTTAGAGTTTTTATGTCCTCTGCCTGGTCCCCTTATGAGACTGGACTGCCCCCTGAAGCCAACCCTGACATTAGTTGACAAGTCACTACGTGCCGCAGGGATCGGACCAGATCCCTGCACTGTCAGTAAGCTGTACTGCAGGGATCAGACAACTGGATCACTGCACTGTAAGCAAGCCATGCCGCAAGAATCAGACCACAGGATCATGGCACTGCCACTGGCAATGGGATCAGACCACTGGCTGTACATAGTGTCCATAAGCTGTGCCAGAGAGATCAAATCACTGGATCATCAGTTCACCACACTGTCACTAAACCATGCTGCAGGGATCAGATCACCGGATCACTGCACTGCTCCTAAATGTATGCACATTCACAACAGATTTGAATTCTTCCCAGTTCATCTGAACTTTCACTGTGTTTTTGTCATCCAGGGAAAACATCACCACATTAATATTGTAGGAGATTAATATTTAAAGATACCAAATGGAATATGGAGAATAACACATTGAATGGAAACACATTAGCCCTCATGAGAGAGACTAAATAAGGTTTATTCTTAGTGACTTTTCATTAGTGAATTTCCCCAGGGGAAACACCAAAGTACAGGGAAGCCCACACACACACACACACACACACACACACACACACACACACACACACACACAGACATGTAGACACTCAAACACACACACACACACACACACACGTACTTTGTGGGGACTCTCCATTCATTTCTATCGGGGAAACACTAATGACAACATGACGACCCTAACCCCTACGTTAACCAAACAGAATATGAAACTTTTGGCATTTTTATTTATTTTTGATTGCATTCACAGATCTTAATCCCCACACACACACACACCTTTGCCTCTCCTCACTCGTAAAAAACGTCACTTCAGAAGACCTTGCTGCTGCTGCATTCGTGACGAGAACATGCAGCACTTTTGAGATCTATGACACACGTGACGTACCGCACAAACATCACGCTCACTCACTATAGGACAAAACATGAAGCTGTGCAAAGCTGGCACAGCAAAGTGGCTGAGCACTGCGAGCCGGCAGCAAAACTGCCCCCCCCCAGCTCTCTGGGCCTACATACTGCAGGGAGAGTGACAGAAAAACAAGAGAGCTGTTTAACAATGTGAACAGCTGGTGTCGTTAGGTATCCGGGTCCATCCTCTGGGCCCATAGGCCCGACTCATCCTCCGATCCTGCCATCGTCTCCAATTAACTATTAACATGGAGGGCTTTGCATGGGCCCGGGGGGGTTCCTTAACAACTGCACAGTGGGGGCTCTGGGAAAAGAGGGTCACGGCTCCCCCTAATGACAGCTCACTTGCCACTCCTCCCTGCCCTGGGCCTGCTTCAACTTTAACCTTTTTTCCTTACACTTTTTTTTTTTTTTTTTTTAAACATGATGGGGGGGGGAGGGGGGTAAAAAGACGATGCTTTGGCAGCAAAGGGGGAATCTGACAGGACAGTGGCTCCAGCCCTTCCTCCACTCCCCTTGGCGCACCCCATCTCACCCCACCCCACTTTTTTCGCTCATCACTCATTTTTAAACTCTTAGAGCTCTCCTATTGGCTGCTGGGAAACAAGGTCAACTGGTAATCAGTGTCATTAGAAACTGGCTGACATGAAAAGGCTGCAGTTGACATTCGTGTGTTAATCAAAAAATAGTTGAAATAAGGTACTTTCTATTTTACAGGCAGAATGAGCTTTTGGATAAACAAGAAACAGCTTCATGTTCAGACAGAATTTTATTATGGTTACAATAAAAACCACTGGTATATTATTACCATCGGGTTAAGCTAATCTTCACAGAAACAACTTAAAAAGATTATGCGGTTTACCATAGTAAAGTTACTGCAGTTACTTTTAGCAGAAGTGCCCAATGTCTCTAGGTGCACATACTGAACGAGAAGTAACAGTGTGGGCCGTGTGTGGCTTACCTGGATGAGGTGAGAGGGCACGGTGACCATGCAGGCGCAGAGTGACGAACGCAGCAGGGCGCGGAGTCCGTACAGGAAGCTGGTGAGGCTCGAGGCCTGGGAAGGCTTCTCCTCACAGCAGATATCGTCAGCCCAAAGCGGAGAACCCAGGGAGTGCAGGCCGATCCTCAGAATGTTCCTAGACTTCTGCTTAGAAGAAGCCCATCAGTCACCATGTGCAGCTAAACTGTGATGCAGTTTTCTAATTACAGGTCAGTTAGATTTTTAGCCTCAGGCTACTTTTTCTTGTAAATACGTTCTTACGGTATCAAGTTCCATACATCTGAGTTTTCTACAAAAATATGATGGCACAACTCTTTCAATTTGCTTGTGCATATCTGCAGCTACATCTCACATTCAAACAATAGTTCCACCATGGAGCCACTGGACTGGGCCACAATGAGACTGTGAGAAGCTGTCTAGACTGGCTTTCAAAATGTCTGACGACTTACAAAAGCGAGTCGCATTTTTGGCACATCAACAGGGCAAGGCGGCCGATTGCGTCTTAATGAGAGCCAAAGACGACCCAAAAAAAAAAAAAAAAAAAGAGCAGAGAAGCGCCAAGTGGAGATCTCTCCAGGACAAGATGGTCTTCTGGGTTTTACAGTTTACAGCGCTGGCCACAGAGAAGATCGATACCTGCACACATCCAGTTTGGACTCTTTTCTGCTTCATGAAATTATCAATATGGCCTGATTTAAGCCTGTCCCGACTCCAGGAACAATGCATTGTTTCAGCTTCAGTGATGGGCTCACAACATAGCAGGCCTAGCATTTCCATACTGCTCTCCCCAAAATGAAGACAGGTTTATAACGCTCCACTTTGCTTTATTATGAAGGCCCTGCTGACATTACGTGAGGGAAAATTTGAGGCTCAAAGAGGCCAAAGCATAAACAGAAATAGTTAGGTGGACAGGATGAACTACTTTGGTGTATTCTCACATCCAAAATTAGACTTCATTCCACCAAAAGATCTCCCCATCGATCAGAACATGATGAAAGAGATCATACACAGCATAAACTTTGCTTTTAAGACATTCCCAGATATACTAGCTTAAAAACGGTGTAAGGAAACTAAAGAATACATTCAATTTTCCATTCCATTTTCAGAAACAAAACGTAAAACTGAAAATCATGCTGCAGCATCTATGATAAATAAACCCTATTGTTTCTGTATATTTCCATCTGTATGGTGCATGTTTAGCTGGGATGGGACATTGCCTTCTGTCTCACTCCCTCTCTGCTGTGTGTGTGTGTGTGTGTGTGTGGGGGGGGCTGCCAGTGTGGCTACAGAGAAGTTCTCTGGGTCCGGTGACACTGTGGGAACTGTTATGACATGCCTGTTGCCATGGTGACCCCAAGGGGGAAGAGAAGGCTTGGGAGCTGGGGGACAGTTGCGGGGTGGGGGCTGCGAGGTGCCTGTCAGGGACCAATTTATTCCTCCAGAGGGACATCCCCCACCAGGGACTGCATGTCTGCCCGGCGCCATCCCAGAGCCCTACGCAAATCTAACAGATCCCCCTGAACTGAGCACTGCTGCCCCAGAGCCTCTGGCCAGAGCCAGAGCTGTGCTGTTTCTGCGGTAGAAGATAATCTGCGGAGGATGCTATTCTCCCCAAAGGCCAGGCCCCGGTCAACAAATCAAACTGCCAAGAGGTGCAGCGTCTGCAAACTGCCATACGTGTCAGCTAAGCAACGATGACACCTAGAGTAAATACCTTTTCACACTTATACTATTGGAAGAAAAGGGGGAAAGGACGTGTAAATGTTGTGCCAACCTTTCTGTGATCCAAGCGTACCTGTTAAAGACCCAGTTCAGACCATTTCCCTGTTTATTCCTAAACTGACAAGCCTCAGTCACATCAGCCAATCTTAAAACCTGTATCGCAGCAATTAATAACTCAGAGGCTGGTTAGAAATAGTCTCCCACGACCTACGTGAAAGGAGGAGGGGGGACACTGACAGCAGACGTTGTGGCATAAATATTACAGTAGCACCCTATACTATAAATTTGTCATCCTAAGCAGACTGTCGTGAATTAGAATTAACACTAAATAGTAGCTGACAAGCATGCTTTTGTTCAAGATAAAATCAGCCACCCTCCCTGTTTAAAACTTCTACTACAGCACTGAGAAGAAAAATGCATTCTCAAATTCCTGCCGTGACATGGCTGTTTTGTCACCAGGCAAGGTGCAAAAATACAAAGCTGTTTAATAGGGTGATGTACAAAACACAAAACTGCAAAAGAAAACAGCGCTTTTAGGCATTGCCTAAAAGGCATGTGAAACATGCAATGTGTAGAGGAATAAAAACATAAGAGACACGCGATTTGGAGGGAAACAAAGGCATGACGGACATCTGATGTGCAGGGGAACTAAGAAACCTGATGTGTAGGGAAAAGAAAAGAGCAGTACAGTGAACAAATCAATAATAAAGCGATGTAGGGTATGGCCTCAGGTACAGCTGGCACAATTAGGGCAGCGTGGAGTGGGGACAGGAAAGGGCCAGGCTCCTCGGCACATTCTGGGACACGCAGGGGTGACCGAAAGGGATGGGGCTCCGAGGCTGGTTCAGGGACTCACAGGGGTGACAGAAAGGGACGGGGCTCTGAGGCTGGTTCAGGGGCTCGCAGGGGTGACAGAAAGGGACGGGGCTCCGAGGCTGGCTCAGGAAGTCGCAGGAGTGACAGAAAGGGACGGGGC
>JAODKF010000009.1:22458409-22468752 GCA_026779585.1 Mormyrus proboscirostris
AGGCTGGTTCAGGGACTCGCAGGGGTGACAGAAAGGGACGGGGCTCCGAGGCTGGTTCAGGGACTCGCAGGGGTGACAGAAAGGGACGGGGCTCCGAGGCTGGTTCAGGGGCTCGCAGGGGTGACGGAAAGAGGCGGGGCTCCGAGGCTAGTTCAGGGACTCGCAGGGGTGACAGAAAGGGACGGGGCTCCGAGGCTGGCTCAGGAAGTCGCAGGAGTGACAGAAAGGGACGGGGCTCCGAGGCTGGCTCAGGAAGTCGCAGGAGTGACAGAAAGGGATGGGGCTCCGAGGCTGGTTCAGGGACTCGCAGGGGTGACAGAAAGGGACGGGGCTCCGAGGCTGGTTCAGGGACTCGCAGGGGTGACCGAAAGGGACGGGGCACTGAGGCTGGTTCAGGGAGTCACAGGGGTGACAGAAAGGGACAGGGCTCCGAGGCTGGTTCAGGGACTCGCAGGGGTGACAAAAAGGGACGGGGCTCCAAGGCTGGTTCAGGGACTCACAGGGGTGGCAGGAAGGAACGGGGCTCCGAGGCTGGTTCAGGGACTAGCAGGGGTGACCGAAAGGGGCAGGGCTCCGAGGCTGGTTCAGGGGCTCGCAGAGGTGACCGAAAGGGACGGGGCTCCGAGGCTGGTTCAGGGTTTTCGGGGGTGACAGAAAGGGGCGGGGCTCCACGGAACACTCGGGGACTGGCAGAGATGAGGCTAATGAGAGTGAGCATATTGCTGGGCTCAGTTCTGCCGCTTGTTTACCTGTGAAATGCTTAGAAACAGCTTGCGCACTGTAGATGAGTTCAGGCCCCAGGGCCTGGGTGATCCTTTGAGGGTCGCAAAAACAACATTAGCTACTTGATCATGAAGGAGGTACGGAGCGGAGTGGAATGGGGCGGGTCGACCTACCTGCGGGGCGGTGCCATCAAAGCCCTCCCGTCGAATCAGCTCTTGGATGGAGCGCAGCAGCAATCTGTATGCCTCACTTATGGGGCTGCAGACACACAAAGAAACCATGTCGTTAATTTGGGGGAATTCTGTACATTCAGAGGATTAAGACAATAGTAACCCTGAGATGTGGCCTCACTGCAATACTATGATGTTAATAAAAATGTAAGGGTTTTCAGAGTAGAGAAACATGAATGGGCATGTATCACTTAAAATAAATGCTTATTAAAATTACCTTATTTTAAAGTATAAAAACAACATTATTACTGGGCATAGCTCTACCACCTTAATTCTAACTGCACAGGTCACAAACCCATGTCCCTTAAGACTGATGAGAAATATTGTCAAATTTAAGTCAAATGAACCAGGGGGCTACAGGGGGGGCAGCGAGACCCCCCAGCGCCATAGAGAGGCTTGTTCTGCTGAGCCGACGAGGCTTCATTACGTCGGCCTCACTTAACTCTTGGAAAATTAACCACTTAATGAACCAACTTCAAAAGATGACACCAGCACAGCACTTCCGTGTTAAATCGCAGATAATGAAGACTCTGTTAATGAAGGGGCTCGTCAGGCACACCTGATCAACAGCCCCCTCCCCTCCAAAAAAAAACAACCCTGAGCTGAATCAGGCCTGCTGCCTCACCTGAGCTTGTTTTTTACCTCCACTCTGCTTGTTCCTCTCTCTCTCTCTCTCTCTCTCTCTCTCACACACACACACCTCCCCAGTCAGCCCAACCTTATCCCCACACTAGTGCCACCTCTGCCACATCAAGTGTGCTTAAAAGGTTTTAAAGGATTCCCAGTCTCAGTGGACCAGGCGTCAATTTTCATGCATCATTATTCTAATAATGTACACAGTAGTAATGGCTATGACTGGTGGGTTTTGGCATTGGATATGCATTTTAATTAAATTTAATGAATTGGAGCCACCAGTGAATTTTCAGGTATCCTCTAATGTAAACAACTTCAGGAACAACACCTTCTGGTATATTATGATGCTCAGTCTCACAGTAAAGTGGCAGATATAGTAAAGAACAGAATGCACTAAAGCACTGGAAATAGTGTGTTTGTGTGAAAAAGCCAACAAATGAAAGGTCATTAGGAGAGCTTGTTAAAACTTTAAATTTCCCTTTAATTTCAGATATTTTCTTTGATAAACTAGTTTAAGCAGTGTTACACTAAAATCTAGATTCTCAAACAAACATAAATTCAATACACAAAACACTATATTTACTGCCACTTCACTTGGACGATCCCACGTGCCTATTCATAGCACCTGACTGCTGTCTGACATTACTCATCTGCTTTTACAGTGAGACACAGGTCCCATCATTTTACACTAGGCATTAGAATTTACCTCACATAGACACAGCCGCACCCACTTTTACTGGGGGACAGGTCCCAGCATTTTTTTAACCTTACACAGCAGCACATGTGTTCGCTTTTACAGCAAGGGACAGCCTGTTATTTTTAGCCAGCCGCTCAACGTTACCTGATACAGCTGCATTCATGTCTGCTTTAACAGTGAGAGACAGCTCGTCATTTGGCACCACCTACTCGACATTACCTTACAGTCACAGTCGCCTCAGCTTTTACAGCAAGCAACAGTCTGTCAATTTAACCAGCCACTGAACATTACCTTACACAGCCGCACTCGCATCCGCTTTTACAGCGAGACAGCTCCCTCATTTCCAATCAGCAGCTCAACATAACCTTACACAGGCACATTTAAGACAGGAGCACACCTTTGGAAGCCTGAAGGGCTTAAGTATGCAGCATGAGATTTAAACACGCGTTCAAAAGACCCAGTTAAGGTAAAGCAAATTTAAATTTTGACAAACAAACAATAGTGCTCCGTATCCCCACTGTGCTAAAGAGCACTCACACTTCCTGAATAAAACATGGCTTCTGGCCTTTTCTCCTACTGCAGCTTCCGGGAGAAAAGCACACATTTCACACTGTTGCCATTGTCTTTAATATATTGTATCATGCCCTTCCCACTGAGCTTATTTCTTATAGCTAATGACACGGGCTAGGTGATAATCCGCAAGAGCGAATGTGTTAGCTAATTAAGATCATACCCAGAGAAGCACTGGGGTACAGTAAGGCTCCACAGGACACTGCCGCCATTGTGAAAGTGGCTCCATTTAAACAACAGGATCCATATCGCCCAGAGAGCAATTTATACCAATTACACCATATCATAAAATAGCCCAATTTAATAGTCAAAAAAGCAACATGGGGCATTTTCTGAATGTAAGAGACAACAGCTAAAGGATTAATTTCTATCCAGCGAGCTGTCATTTGTGTCACTCTGATAAGTTCAAAGAGCATGTTACAAACTGCCTGACTTTGGAAGTGCTCTGGCAAATGTTAACTGTTCAATGCTTAAAAAAATAAAAACACTATTAATTTATTCAGGATAATATCCTAAGGAAAAGAACAATATTTCACATTGTTAGAAAAAAAGAACAGAAAACAATCACATAACTATACCTCTGAATTCTAACAGGAAAATCCAGCAAGACCATGAAGGCTGTGTCTGTATAAATAACGCTACCAGCAGGGTCCTTATCATACACATTGTCTGACAGGGGTGATGGAAAAGTCCACTCTGCTGGCTCGGCTACACGGACCTGCTTTCCTCCATGAGCAAACACATGCTTACAGGCCCGTGGCACATTGTAGCGCCTTAATGGCTTGTATGTATAAATTGTTAAAAGGCTGTGTTTGCTGAAATAAAACAGAGCGCTTCATAAAACTCCCCTTTCCATGCAAAGCACAGCAGACTGATGTGTTTGCTCTGCTGCCAGAAGCCTTTTCTGATGTAAAGAGCGAGCATGACCTTCCATCACAAAACACTCTCCAAACTGTAAAACCCCTGGGCAAACACAGCTTCTATTTGCATAAATTCACCCAACCTTTTACTTGCCAATTTGTTGTTTTAAAATTTTTGACATTATTCAGCGCTGAAGGTGCATAATGCGTTTTTTTATGGTGCCTTATTAGTTGATTTCAGGCTGTAAAATAAATCATGTTGCCCATTTCCATCTCACTAATGCATTAATGGGAAACTGCACTACGTTATTTTAAGTGTCCTCTGTTGCCCCCAAAATGGATGAGACACACACAACCCAAAAGTTTCAGAAAGCATTGTGTGAATAGCAACAGCTCACCAGATCTGGGCTCAGTGGACGGCCACTCTTACCTGGGCTCTGCATGCGACTCTGCAGGGAGCTCATCAGGAAGGAAGAAAGTGCTGCATTTAACCGCCTCCCTCAGCTCCCGTGCCATCGTCTTTGATGCGTCGTAATAGTGGCCAAACCTCGAGGAGGAAGCCAAGGCCGTCTATAGCACAACACAAGCATGACGACATTTTAGACAGGCAGTGAAATAGACTCTGCATTTAAAGTATCGATAAGAGGAGATGTTATCACAAATATCACATTTAAATTAGGCAGCTTTGAAACGTTAACAAAAGTATGGAACAGAATATAAATTCAGAGCATGTTTGTACTTTTACCTTTTAAAATCTTTGAGGCAACATCACATTAAAAAAAGAATTGCACATTTAACTAAACACTGTCATATTGTTAGGAGCAAAAAAACAATTGTGTTATATTTTGAGTACCTTTCATGGAACAATCATTTTGTGAACACAGAGTAATATCAACATTATTTTAAGCCTTGCGATATAATAGCTGTATTGTCCACATCATAATCTGCTCTTAATCTGGATAAGGGATCCCGACGTGTCCTTCTCAATGAACAGCGGCCGCAGCGCATCTTTCCATTGTGTGCAGGCCAGCCTCCTTAACGTTTTAGCGAGGCCTTGACTGGCTGAACTTTGATCTGATGTCTTCATTGAGCAGAACTCCGGGCTGCCGATTTGGGATGCAAATCCTCCATGAGGCCTATTGGCGCTTTGTAAAGATGGCAAAGGGAGGGGGCAGGAAGGGAGACGTTTCCAAGGGTCTCGGAGGGAATCCTGGGGCACACTGGTGTCCCTAATCCACATTGCAATATGGATTAAGGTAGGGGATAACCTTTCTTAACGCAGAAGAAAGAGTATAGCATGGACAAGCCGGGATGGGGGGACTGGGATTTACTCATAATAAAACAGTGTGCAGTGAAAGCATGCTCCAGGTCAGGGGGCTGTGAATGGGCCTCCACACTGCGAATTCCCAGGCCTGGTGGGGAAGCTTGCCAAAGCCTACCTAGAACCAACTAAGCGTGAGTAATCTGCTGGAGCTGAATGGCCGGGGTGAAGCCCATTCATTCCTTAGAAGTTTAAGAGTTGATAAATTTATTATCAGTGACGATTAGGCAGCTTGCCTGTCACCTCCTCAGCTCAGCGGAGCAGGCCTGGGAGAAAAGAAAGGCGAGCTGTTTAGGCGGCCATCTCTCTCTCTCTCTCTCTCTCTCTCGACTACCTTCGTGCCTCTAATTGCAATACTAAATGTGCTAGAAACCTCAGATTTGAGATGAACCAAAGCAGAAAATTGATTTCATGCTGTGACAGTTTATATATTGCCTCAAGTACACAAATGGCTCATTCAGAAGGACCTGCACCTTCTAATTTTGTATAGGTATAGCCTTAACCACTTTGTAACCTAGGTGAAAGACTGGTTTATTTCACAGCTTTTCATGCAATGAAATTCCTGTATGTTTTTTATTCTTTTACAAGATTTCTGGGAAGTTTATTAAAGAAAAAAAATAACTTAATATATGGCCAAGGTACCCATGGTGAATTGAATGCTTTTGTATTTTGTGATAGTAACAAACTAGGGCTACAATTTCTGGAATGAAATGAAAATAACAAGGCAAATAAGCTTTGTTCTGTGATCACAGGCTTCCACGCTCTGACAAAAGGTTCACTGGTTTGATACAAATTACAAGTGCACTCCACACACACTTTAGCACATGGATAAACAGTATGAGCAGCTCCATTCAGAGTGTGGTATGGAAACCAAGAAACAGAAAAAGGCGTGTCGGCCAACAATGCACTGCAGACTCTGCTCATATGCCGTCCAATTGTGGCCAGTGAAGTGAGATAAAGTAGCAAAACAGAGCCAGGACTTTCAAGCATGCGTAATAGTGTTATAAAGTGGCCCATTACAAGGCCTGACATGTCATTATCCCTGAAAGCACAGGCCAGAACGATCGGCTGGGGTTACCACAGCCCCCCAATGACGTCCAGCCCACCCCCCCAAACGTAACCCCTCTCTCTGCTCACCCTCAGCCCTGTCTGCCGGGGTTACCGCAGCCACCCAAGGATGTCCAGTCAACCCCCCAGGACTAACCCCTCTCTATGCTCACCTTTTGTCTCATCAGCTGGGGTTACCGCAGCCCCCCAAGGATGTCCAGCCCACCCCCAGGCCTAACCCTTTTGCCTGCTCACCCTCTGTCCTGTCAGCTGGAGTTGCTGCAACCTCCAAGTATTAATGCGCCTGATTATTGTGATACATTGTTAATGTACAAACAACTTCTTGCATAACAAATTTTTTAAATTGATGTTTTCAACTCATTCAAATAATACCTCAAAGAACAATTCTGAATGTATATTTCATTCATAAAATAAAAATAACAGTCACAGGCATTTTAAACATGTCCATGCTGTTTGCCCGTCTTTTCTTACCTGCACCTTGGGAAGGTTTTGGTAGCGCCAGGCTATTTTCATGGAGCCCTGATCCTCAGAATCACATGTCGTCACTTGGCCCATGTTCACTGTATCACTGGCGATGTCATCAAGAATCGGGGCTGGAAGATCCTGCAGGGAACACAGAAGGAAGGGAAAGGGACATTAGCAAAGTGCTGCAGAACCTTCAAACGGCCTGGAATAGCAGAGCCCGCCTAGAAATGCTGGTTGCTACAACCCTAGAGAACATGAGTCTCAGTAGGAAGTCAGCCAGGAAACATTAGCTGTATGACAGCTTTGTTGGGCCTGAAAGTTTTTCTCATTCATTTTAAGCCACTTGAACATACAGTCAGAGAAAGAAAATCAATTAAAGATCACCTGGAACCAGTGTGCAAAGCTGATTGCTTCTATGACAAAAAAATTTGAGATGCGTATGGAAAATAGCAACAAAAAAGAATGTGGCCCACTGCCCCTCCCCAGTCCCCTCACCTTTCCCATTCAATAACAAAAACAAGCCATTGTCTTGCAAATAACACCTCAAATTAGAGCAGCCACATTTTGTGACATCACTTTCCCTCATTAGGCCTGCGAGGCCTGGGGCCAATCAGAGCAGCTCGCCACTGTCCTGCCTGTCCCCACTCATTAAGCTGATCCCCGTTTAAACGCTCAGGTGACTTCCCGGGCTGGTCACCGTAGCTGGAGGGAGGCACCACCTGCCGCTCTCTGCCCGACTGCCCAGGCCGCAGAGACGGCCCCTTCCACTGGGAATCACCGTCTTAGCCCAGGCCAGTTTGGTGTGACGGAGGACTCCCCTGGAGGACAGTGCTTCACAGCTCAGCAGCCACAGCCACAGGCACACGTGACACAGCGGCAGCCCTTTCCACAAAAGCGCCAGGCGCTCAGAGGCCTCCGAAACGGACTGTCCCCACCACTGACTCATCGTAATTCACAGATGTCTCGTAAAATGCCGAGCTTCATTAAAGCATAAAAGCCACTGCCAAGCAGAACCTTTGTTTCACAATAATTCCCAGCCCATTCTAAGAGGCAGCTCTAAGGCCCATTCGGTACAAGCCTGAGTAATGTGCACCTAGAGGGCTAGAGAACGGCTCACTGGTCCCCAAAGCAACGTCAGCAAAAGCAGAGCCTGCGCTCTCCAATCCACTCACGGAAACACATGCAACTGGAGAGACAGGCAGTCCTGATTATTTCAAAGGGTTAACACATGAATAAGCGCAGAGAACACTGGGTGCTTTCCAAAACATATGAAGCAGTTTAGCCAGATGCCAGAACATGCCACGTAGAGTGTAGCGTCGGCCAGGACCTCCACCAGACCAGACTATGACCCAACTTGTTGAATGTATCATCCAGCATTCAGGAAGTTCATTTCTAGTCCATAACCTGGGCATGGATCACCCCGGTACCATTTACCACACACAGACATCAACTAGCCTGCCCTGCTATGCCTTTTATATGGAAAACAGAGGTCATGCCATGACCCCAGCGTCCATCAATCAAAATACTCACAATCGCCTCCATCTGGCTTCTGCTCTGTAACAGCTTCCGTCATTCTGCTGTGCATCAGAAAGCATATTTCAGGAAGAGTCTGCACAATGTGACCCCTTTGCACGGTTCTGTACTCAAGGGTGTCATAAAAGCCACGGAATCTTGAGGCCGCCACCAATTAGGCTAGTGCTGGCCTCTCCAGGACAACAGTGGCCAACTGCAGTGTGTGTCACCATGGGCATCCTTAACGGATTACGCCTGGAAACACAGCGACTACCATCCGCTTTAGAACATTAAAACAGCACACTAGAGAGCAAAATTAGAGAATAACCTACAATTTCCTAAATGTCAAAGTCACTTGGAAATTATCCAAACAGGAATAAAAGAGCATTATATTAACTGTATGTCATGAGTTACATAAGTATAAGTTAAGAAGTATAAGAAACTTAAATGAGATATTTGAAAAAGATCACTGATCAGAGAGAACACATTCAGATACCTCCCAGTAATTGGTTTTAATCTGGCAGCTGGTGCTAATTTCCTTAATTATCTGACACACCCTATTTAACTGGCAGCCTAACTTTCCAGTTATCAACGACTTTGCAAGATGTTGAGCTGTTCTAAAGTGACTGAAACCCTCCGGCAGCAGGTTGTCCAGATGAAGGTCAAAGGGATGACCCTTTTGGCTATAGCAAGACAAGTTGGTCGCTCCAAATCTGTGATTTCTAGAATATTGCCCCTTTATAATATAACAAACTCATTCAAGTCCTGCAAGAAGGCTGGTCATCCACGAACAACAAATGTAAGAGAGGACATGATAATGAGGAGAATGTCAGTGGGGAATCGTAGCAACACTGCAGCTGGAATTTTTTGCCAATTCAGCGCCGAACGGGGTAAGGATCTATTTCGTCATACAGTGTCTCAAGGTTTAAGAGTATTTGGACAGACAGCCACTCTGCAGTGACCAAACCTCTCATAAGCAGGAAGAATCAGAAGGCTAGACTAGCCGTTGCGGAGGAGCATGTTGTGTGGGCAGAGGAGAACTGGTCCAAAGTTCACTTTACAGATGAAAGCAAGTTTAATTCAGTTTGGACTGGTGACTGATGGTTAACATTATGTTCGTCATCAAACTGGGAAAAGACTGAACCCCAACTGTGTTAAAAAGTCAGTGAAAAGTAGAGGAGGAAGTGTCATGGTTTGGGGAATGTTCTCTGTAGCAAGAGTTGGGCCTTTTAGGCTACGTTCACACTGCAGGACAAATGTGGCCCAAAACTGATTTTTTTTTGCTCATATGTGACTCAGATCTCTTTTCATGACAATGTGAACAGCACAAGTTACATGGAATCCAATTTTTCCAATTCTGATTTGAACCACTTCAATATGTGGTCATAAATCGGATACAGGTCTGATTTTTTGCAATGTGACCTCAGTCTGAACAGCGAAATTGGAATTCATGCGACTTTTACGTCACTCTCGATCGACATTCATCACAATTCTGCGCAGGCGGAAGTCACCATATGTCTCTGTCAGAGTGCCAAACATGGAGGAGAGCACAAAAGTTGGCCAGTGGAGAGACAGTGAGGTGTTGGATTTGATATGTATTTGCGGAGATAAATCTGTTCAGGCAAAACTGGAAGGCTCATATCGTGAGTGGGCGGTTTTCGAATCAATAAAGTGACGTCTTTGTTTCTGCGCATGGGTGTCAATGCGTCTTTGTTGATTTGCGTGCATGTGGGCCAGTTCAGTACAGTGAACCGTTCACACTGAAATCTGATATTGCCCACATTAAAAAGAGTGATGTGACCAGGAAAACAGAAAATCCGGTCTGAGCAGGAAATCTGAATTGAGCATTAAGGCCTGCAATGTGAACATAGCCTTATACAGCTACATGGCAGAGTGAACCGCTACATGGCAGAGTGAATGCTTTATCAGAACCTTCGTCGGCAACATGTGGTTCCTTCCTTGCGTTCATCACTCACTCAGCCAGCAATTTTTGTGCAATGTCCCCTGTCACACAGCAAACCAGGTAAAGCAGTTCCTTGAAAGTGAAAACACTGAAATTATGAAATAGCCAGCCCATGTCATACGAGGAAAGGTTAGTTGAGCTAAATCTGTTCAGCCTCAAGCAAAGGAGACTGAAGGGGGACATGATCCAGGTATATAAGCTTCTAACAGGTTTGGATGCTGTTCAACCAAATAGTTACTTCAACATTAGTTCAAATACAAGAACTCGTGGCCATAGGTGGAAATTAGCGGGAGAACATTTC
>JAODKF010000009.1:22486620-22499547 GCA_026779585.1 Mormyrus proboscirostris
GTGTGTCCCTGTTAACATGCTGCTGTACCCGCAGCTGGGATCCCCTCTGCCGTGTGTCCCTGTTAACACACTGCTGTACCCGCAGTAGCGATCCCCTCTGCAGTGTGTCCCTGTCAGCTGGGTTATCATTTCTCATTGTTTTCAGTCCTCACTTTGGGAACCAAACGAATCTGGTTGAACACAATGTGATTATGAATATTCATGAGCATTAGGACTTGTTCGGTCTTTATTTGAATTATGTTAGAATGCGTTTAACACAGCTAAATCAGCATAAGCTGCAGATCACCCGGCTCTGTAATATTCATGAGCCACAGCAGCATAAAGTAGCATTAACAGGAAGAAGCACTTTTAGGTTAACTAATTAAGGTTTTTTTTTTGCTTCTGCTGGTGAATTTCAGGAGAGCTTAAGTAGTCAGCCAGATGTACACAATAAGCTTGCAGTCAGGTTGTCCAGGAAGTCCAGGTAGCTCCTCCACAATCCATGGTGACTCAAGTTTGATTCCCCTTACAAGACTGATTTCACCACAGTATGTTGAAAATGGTGTGTCCCACCTGGGACACCTGATCTGCAGTAAAGCAGTCATCACGTCTGAGGGCACACTAAGGACGGAAAGGCGTATTAAGGACCGCAGGATCCGGTTACGGCAATGAGGTTCTGACAGGTTATTCTGTGACATTGTGCCAGCAGAGGCTACAGTTGGAGACAGACTTTGATTTACCTCACTGCTTACTTAGGAGAGTGTTTCTCATGGTTAGTTTACTCTCTGTCTACAGTGAGAAGGGCTGCTTACCAGTCCTGATAAAGTCATGGGGAAGCATGGATGGCTTTATTTGCAATAAATCCAAATGTACTTTACAAAGAGCAAAGATTGGTATAATTGAGCAGTTTTTGTCAGCACTCCTGGTTATGGTCCTTTATCCTCAGGAGAGGTAACACCTGTGGTTCGCTCTGAAGCCACCTTTTGTCTGAATGACACCCGCAGACTGGGAGGTAATTACATTTGTGGCCCTGGCCCAAACGGGGGCCATTTTAAAGACCTGGGGAGGGATATGAGGAGTGCTGGTGGGGGCGCAGATTCTTTTGTCTGACTCAGATTAAGTCTGAGTTCTGGGGGGGTGGATATTGCGATTCATTAGGGGAAAGAGCTGCTCTGCGCCTTTGAATGCGGCCTCCTTTTTCAGGGCCCTTTCTGGGATACCTGTGAACTTGTGAGGCGAGATTCTGTGAAATTCTCACCAGCTCTGTTCCCTGTTCCCACTGTTTCTGAGTGTCAGGTCTCAGGTTCCATTTAAGTACAAATCATGGCATTTGCCGGGAAAGTGACAGCAGTTTCTAAACTGCCAGGAAAATGTGCCCACGCTAAGGTCCCAGAATGCATTACGAGTGTCATCCGGCCTTTTGTCCCACACAAAGCACAGTATGCACTGATAGTTGGGGACATCAGCTGATTTAAGGAAGTCAATCCAGGCTCAAGTCATTTCTGGCTTTCTAAATTACAGTAAACTAGTCATCCATTTAAGCAGGGATTCTGTCTTTAAATATTAGTCACTTGGCTTTTGCCTTGCTGTTCACGCTGCTGATTTAATTTAAAATAGCAGACTTTCACAAATAAGTTGTCATTTAGTGTTGTCCAATCCATTTCACACACATGCGGGGAAACATAATTCGACACGTGGGAAACACCTGAAAATTATTCCATGACCCTGAATCCAAACACAAAGCAGATTAAGGAGCTTTATTATATAGAAGCACAGTTTGCCAGTGCAGTTCACATTTTATACACCGCTGACTGCCAAATGGCACCGGGTGTGAATTTTTACATCTGCTCTAAATAGGGATCATTTGATTTACATACACAGAACATAGGCATCTTTAAATTAGAGCGCACACACTCTGGCCAAACAGATGACAAACCGTTGGGACATGTGCTTACATATTAATGAGGAGTTATTCTAACAGGCAAAGGCTGGCATGCCATCATCATGAGAATGTTTAGGCTGGACACGTTTTAGCATAACCTTTTATCTTTTGAGGTCAACTGGTATTTAGTTTCACAAATACCAAAGTGAAGTTTGTATCAGTTATGCTAACTGGATTTTTTTTCTTTAATAAAATAAATAAATCTGTGTTTGATAAAATCCTAATCATAGTAGTGATACCCTGAGCAGGTGATTGGTGGGTGGGTGGGATTTGTAGGCTCAGGAGGGGTAGTTTCAGTTGAACTGCTGCTTGTTATTTCAGTAACAGAAGCTCCTTTACTATGTATGGAAATGGGTAACTTTCTGCTTTACTTTTGTCCAGTGGCCTGGGTTGTGAAAAGTTAGAGAAAACAAAAATAGACACCTATTTCGTGATGGCCATTATTACAATATAATGTGTTGTTGATCCTGTCTGCACATATATGCTACTGAGCCCTTAATTAGATGTTTGACAAGCCTACTCTTCTGAAGTGATGAGATTGTTCATAATTGATGTCACAGTCAATTAAGGTTGGGTCTGTTGCGGGCCCACTGGCAGCTCTAGCCTTGGTTCAGACCCCAGGATGCTGATGAGCACAGCCAGCCTTGTTTAAGCTGCTTCTGTTAGAATGGGGCAGAATTAAACAAACAACCTAATGACCCCATTTGAAGTATGATAAATTTGGGACCTTGTTCCCCAGACATCTTCCAACATGGAAGAAAAGAAACGATAACAAAACAGTTTATTAAGTCAATGTTCTTGAAGCTTAAGTGTACAGCAGCAGCTTATGGAAGAAAATGTTCTTCTGTGCAGAGTTAGCAGGAGCAAGAAGGTTTGGCACCATTTGTAAACTGGAAGCAAAGTTGAAACATCATTCTGCTCTATGCATCTAGGTCCCGAAAGGACATGTGTGGCTTGAAGGAGATAACCTGAGGAACTCGACAGACTCACGGGCGTACGGCCCTGTGCCCTATGCCCTCATCCGAGGACGCGTTTGCTTGAAGGTACTGCAGGCAGAAAAGACTCGTGCTACATTTTACCCTTTGAGGTCTGAAGGTCTTCCGAGGGGATTTAAAAAGCAGCTCGTACTTCATGTGGCAGCGTGAAGATCTTAGTTTAATCCTCCGCTTTATTACTGCGTTACAAGCATTCTCACGGTGTCTGTGCTAAAACCACAAGTCTGCTGCTAAAGCTCTAGCGTACAATTCTTATATTCTTAAATGCAATAGAGCAATGTTTTCTTTTATCTTTGCTAAGAAAAACACGTATTTCCTGTGTTTTAACCTCTGTGTTCCTTTCACAGCTTTGGCCCCTTCCCAGTTTTGGAAGACTAAGCAAGAGTCCAACTGGAAGGATTATACCAAGGGATTAAGCTTCTTGCAGGCTGTAAATGTATTGTAAGATATTGTAAGTAGCTAATATGTTGTACAGTGATACTTTTCATTAAAGTTTTTATTTAAATTTATGCTTAGTCTCAAAAATTTCTTTGCTTTTAGTGGGGGGGGGGGGTAACCCATTTGATTATTTGGTTTAATCTTCAGCACCAGTTTAAATGTCAGTATGGCATTTAAATTTTGTTTGAGTACTTGAAAGGTTTATTTTAGGAATGGAAAGGTAACCTAGGATTAACACTTAATAAACTTTCTAAATGAAACTTCACATGCTGAATAAAAGCATATGATCGACAAAACATAATAAATCGCCAACCCATCACAGGGAACACACACACCTGAGCGATGCCACTTAGTTTGAACTGCAGCAGGAAACCAGAGAACCTGGAGGGAAGCCCTGCAACATGGGTTCCAAACCCGGGAGGTATGAGGTGATCTCACTATCCACTGAGCCACATCATACGTGCCAAGCTCTGTTTGTATCCTGAACATATATATAAACTTATTAAAGTACTCAATTGTCTAGAGTGTCTTCATTTACAGTCTGTAATCCACAGGAAGTCCTCTTGATCTCTATACTCAGGGAGCAGGTGTCACAACATAAGATGGATTCCTCTTCTGCTTCATCTTTTCCAAGGACGTAGGAACCACCACAGCGGCAGCTGTAGATGTAGACCTGCTCCTCTGAAAGTCGGCACAGACGCAATGAGCGGATCAATCCTAATACTTAGCACAGACTCCAGAGGGGAGATGCCACATTAATGTCAAAACTACAGGGTGCTAAAACACCAGGTGAAAACTACAAACCTGAGAGTGCATAAATATCCTGCTCACAAGTGCAGATGTGAAACTGAAATGTGCTCAATATGAAAAGCTGCCTATTTTTTATGTTGGTGGGGGACGGGGGAACAGACAAGTGGGCAATGGGAATCTGAATGCGTACTCATCAAATTTAACAGCTTGACTATTAAATTATTTTTATAAGACAGATAAACCACAGTTTGTTTGCAACCTACCTGTTTCTCTTTATCTTTTAGAGAAACGCTTTGTAGTGTGCAGTCAATCACAAAACCTGGAGCTATCAGCCAATACCATTCACTGGCAGAAATGGCCATGAGCCCGCCCCCAAACTGTCAAAATAAACCCCAATGTCAAAATTCGAGCACAGACATTTCACTCCAGCACAGGTAATTCATTAGGTATGTGAGGATCTCTCTCAAATTAAGAAAGAAATAAACATTCGAGAAGGAAAAAAGGCAGTAGCAGGAGAAGGAAAAAAAAAAAAGGCAGTACCAGGAGAAGGAAAAAAAAAAAAGGCAGTAGCAGGAGAAGGAAAAAAGCGCAGTACCAGGAGAAGGAAAAAAAAAAAGGCAGTACCAGGAGAAGGAAAAGAGCACAGTACCAGGAGAAGGGAAAAAGGGCAGTAGCAGGAGAAGGAAAAAAGGCAGTACCAGGAGAAGGAAAAAAAAAGGCAGTACCAGGAGAAGGAAAAAAAAAGGCAGTAGCAGAAGGAAAAAAAAGGCAGTACCATGAAAAAAAACACAATTTTTCTGTGCTCACGTGTTTCACATTTGCACTTGCAAGTGGGATATTTATGCACATAATGTTGCAACTTGTAGCTCTGACATTGATGTAGTGCCATAGTGTTCTTCATCCATCCACTCTGATTAGTGCCCTAAAATTCCACAGACACACCAGGGATCATCCATTAACATTACATGGCAGATTGCCCCATTACCTGCCTGTTACTTCGCAAACGTTTTTTCCATGGAGGAGAAAGAAGGTGATGGCAGACCCTTACCATCATCCCAGCTCATGTCATCCAAGCATATGTGGGCATCAACTGGCCAGCTCTGCTTCAGCTCTCCAGCTGCAGGGGGATACATGAAGGTGGTGGTGGTGCTTGGAGTTATGGCTGGATCATATACATTTCTCATGAATCTATGCGGCATCTAAATGGGTGGGATTTTTAGATTTTTATCTCTAATAATCAGAAAACAAATATATTTCTGTAATCACTCAATGATTAAAATTTCCAAAAAAGTATTAATGCAGCAATATGCGATGCTAGCTCTGATGCTGAGAGCTACCCATGAATGAGAGTACTTAATCTCCTACCAATTGTATAGTCTGAATGAGTCTCAGACATGTTCATGTGATGTACTGAATCTTTGCATCTTTAAGGTTAAACACCCTGTTGTCAGAAATGTATCCAGAGAGCACAATCCAAACAAAGAGTGAAATGTATATTTCAACATATTCCAATTTTTATAATATTTAATACATTCTTATGGTGCAGCAGAACCGTTTTGGTCATTAGTAAATTTATGGCCAGTTGTAGTGATTAAAACGTGGACTGCATGGCAGCTGGTATTGCACAGACGCCATTTCCTTTCAGCAATCCTCATGAGAACTGAGTGTCCCTTCTTTGTGGCACCACAGATCACAAGGACACTATTTCCATTTAGCAGTACTCGTGAGTACTAATTGACCCATCTCCTGGACACCAGGTATCGCACCAATACCGTTTCCATTCAGCAATACTCAAAATCACAGAGTAACCTGCTTCCATGGCAATGTTTTCATGAGAACTAGGTAACCAATCTATGCAGCATCATTAACATGGACGCCATTTCAATTCAATAGTACTCATAAGCACTGAGTAACCCATCTCTTTGGCAGCAGAATCGCACAGATGCCATTTTCATTCAGCAGTATTTGTTCTGCAAGCAGCGCCCTCATTGGGCCACGTTCTGCTATTGCACCGCCACAGGTTACGGCAGCATCTCACCCAGGCAGCCTGTTAGCTCAGCTGGCCGCCCTCCGCTCCACCGCTCCACTTAGCACCAGCGGTGGGAGGCATCAGGTTTCAGGGGAGTAGAGGCCAAGAGGTCCTGTGTCCACGTTCATTAGCTGCAGAGGAGGGGGTCGCCCTCATGACGCTGCGTGATGTCATCTACCCAGCTGAGCACATCGTGACACTTCTGCTTCCCAAATATTTGGGACACCCATCAAGCAGGCTGGCTGGTCCTGCAAGCTCAAGGTAAATATCGGGGAGAGCACTAGTTCTACCCTTTAAAATAATGTGATAAAGGCATATCTGTGATGGTGAACTGATGTGCACTGTGAAAGGGTTTGGGGAAGGTGGAGACCCAACACAAGGGAGTGCAGATGCAGGTGCAGATTATGGGCAGCCTCAGAACACACGAGCCACTTGCAGATGGAGGTAGATTAAGATACAGTGCTGCCGCTTGGGGTGGCCTCTTTGATGTGACACTGCCTACCCATGGGGAGATGTGATTTCTTGGAGGGGGGATCTGACAGGCTCATCACTGGGGAGCGCCGGCATAGTGAGGAGAGCATCCTAAAAGCCTGCTTTCCGACTTTGTTACCCCAGATGTGGCCTGTGGCACACATGCCATCTGAGAAGCCCTCTGATTTCCCTGCCCCAGAATAATACTAATGAAATGAGCTCCTCTGCTTAGGCATGTGAAACCCCAACCTGGACTCCTCAAAGATCCAACCATCGCATGCTACTTCTAATGATCAAAAGGCAGTGCTGATATAGGGGACTGCCCTTTCTGTACCGCTGCGTCCCCGATACTCTGGGCATCCTAGCAGTCTTGGCTCCCCGGCCCCATCACAGCACTTGGACAGACTGCTGTCAGGTGCGAGTGTTTGGGAGCATGTCGAGGAGGTAGACTGAGCACAGATCAGCTTGAAGGGTGAGTACAGCCTCGCAGCAAATGGCTTAAATGCAGAGATACCAAGAACCGGCACAAGCTGCCACTTTCTGCTGTTCGAAGGGCTCCAGAAGTTACCTGTATACCTGACACTGGCCACAGAACTCAAGACAACAGAGACAATGAGATCTGGCCAAACAGGGGCAGCGATCAACTCGGTATGCCAAAGACGAAGGTGACACCATCTGCAGCTTCCGGCAGCCTCTGAGCCGCTACAGCACCACGCGTGAGGAAACGGTAATTAGCACGTTTGGATCCTGCTCTTTCATGTACGTCTTTAATTAGCTGAAAAGGCAGCCGCGACGCGCTCTGCCCGTGGCACAGGCTGCACCTTGGCCGTCGTTTTGGGGGGGCAGTCCTATGAAAGAATGAATTAAATAAAGTGAAAGTGCGGAGGTGGAGACGACGGAGAAGTGTTGGCAAATTAGGCGATATTATCTTCAGAAATAACGAGGAGAATCGCCAGACGCTTCATAGACACCTAAATTACAGTCATCCCGCTGACAACAAAGCATTAACCCCATTGCAATGCCCGCCCCCCCCCCATCGCTGGACTGAGGTTAACTACCTGTGTCACAGGAGCACAGAGGGCATGTCTGCAGTTAACAGTGCCTGCTTCATGGGCCCTGAGCTGACAGAGGCAGTTGAATGCTGAATGACGAGAGACACAGCGGGAACACGCTCCGTCACTCGGAGGAAATGACACGCGCACTTGTGGCGCTCATTCATATACTTACTAACCACATGAGTATTGATATGTTAAGCAATGCAATAATCTGTCTAAAAGACATTAGAGGAGGACGATTATGCATTTCAGATTAAAATCAGGGAAGCAGGTGCAGCTTCAGCAAATGGTCATGAAAGAGCATCCCTTCAGTGCGATTCAGATGAAAGCATCCAGAGGCCGGCTTCCTAAAGCATCTTTTAATACCAATGTACATTATACGTGCACTTCTTTTGTACAGCTGCTTACAATGCATCACTCAGTTACTGGTGCTGAAATGAAAGCTCAGAAAAGCTGCTTTTTTCTCATGCCTGAAAGGAAAGCTTGGCTTCGGGGAAAAAAAAAAGAGAAAGCTTCGGGGCTGGCAGGGCGAGCTGCTGGATACCCTGAACGCGTCTCTCCAAAACATCTGCTCCAAGGTGTCAGAAATCTTCAAGGGAGACCCCCCCCCCCCCAGCACAACCCACCGCTGCCCATCCTGTAGATGCCGCCCCCCATCCCAGCCTGGAGAGGGACAATGTGATCCGGAGGGACCGCGCTGGCCCATTGTCCTGCATGTCAGATCAGAGACCCGCCGGGCCGGCTGATCAGCATGCCTCTTGCTGGCTTCAAACGCAGTAACAAGCATGATTCTTGAGGGGTGGCAGAATAACATTAAACAGCTATTAGCGGCGCGGCTCAATAAGGCTTTCTGCTGGGGTCTCTGCAGGTCATCGGCCTCCGTCAGCAGGGGGGGGGGACAATGCTTCTCTAGCCTTATGGCAACCTGGTGTAGGATATAAGGCAAAAGCGCAGCAAACAGCCACTATATTTTGGCAATTAAATGGTGCACATTAAATGATAAAATGATTTGTAATCATGCGAGCATGACTGAGCAGTGATTGGAATCGGCGCTGCGGCTGGGAGCAGGGGGCCGGCTGCAGGCTTGCAAGGCGTCTGGAAATAGAGGTGCAGGCGCAGAGTAATTGCATGCATTCATAATGCGGGGGCCACACAGCTCCCCCTTGGCCCCCCCCACCACCCCTAGCTAGCACAGCACTGTGTTTGTTTATAATACCCACAGCAGAGGAAGCAGGGCCCCTATGAGTCTCTTGGACACATGTGATCGCTTCATTTTTGTGTCTCAGGGCGACATGTTTAGTGATGCCAGCCAAAGACACTTAGATGACGGGCGAGTCAGGTGCACCTAAGGGTCCTGCCGTCTTGGACTTACCCACCTCTTTCAGATGATGGATATTGTGTTTTTTCCCCCCAATACAGACAAACTCCTTTAGAGAGAGCTTTAATCAAACTCAGACATGGGCCATAATTATAGCTTCACAGCCGTATTTGATCACCTCAGAGGCAGGGCTCTTCATCGCGAACGGCTGGGCAGCGTCAAACCCAGTGATGCCCGCTGATCATTCTCTCGGCTCCAAATGGGCTCTCTGAAGACCCAGTAGCCCCAGACAGATGGCCCAGCTTCACCATCTCCCCACCAGATGCTGGCTGTGATCTGCCTGCCAGCAGCTACAGGAAGCTTATCGATACTCGCACACACAGTCGAAGCAGCGATCCATGCTGTGTTTCTTTAAAGAGGAACCTTCTTGTGGAAAACGTCGCATTCCAATTAAATCATTTCATATTTATTTAGGACAGGGTGTGGTCAGCTTGGTTGGTATGGTTCCGGAGTCATGTGGAGGGCAACGTGGTGTAAGATATTTTATCATGCCCTTTGTGGATGCTGGTGTGTGTCTGTGTGACAGGCTGTGATCTCACATCCTGTGCTGTTTTGGACAGGCTCACATCTCCATTCCAGTTAAGCAGTATGACGGATGGATGGATGGATGGATGGATGGACTGGAAATATGGCTAGGTCAATTCTGCAAATAGTTCACAGCCAAAAATGATTAAACAAGAAAAAAAGCTAATATGGAACTCACCCCTCTGAATGTGAAAATGGTGCAGCGGTGGTGAAAGTACACTCTCCCACCCCACCCCACCCCACCCCACCGGCCAAGCACTGTTAGTGAGTGCCCCCCCCGTTAATGGCACGGAGCCTGCATGTACATTTATTGAAGGTCCTAATGGAGGGCTGAGGGACCTCTTTCCTCGGGCGGGGGGAGGGGGCGAGGGGCAGCCCATCACTTCGTGTAACGGCAGTGCATGTGTGACGGGACTGACCTATATTTCCCCTTTCTTCCTCCCAGCTGGCCTGCTCTGCTTTGTGGAGGCGTTTTATGAAGAGGGCAAAGGGAGCGAGTGCACTATGCTTGGAGCCTCTCTGCAGCCTGTTTTTTCATTTTTTCTTTGCTGTCCCCCAGCTGACGCACACAAACACGCATATTCCTATTGTTGATGTCAGTGCCACCGAATGAAACTCTTGCATCTTAAACTACTGCTTTGGGAATGCAGTGGGTTTGCACAGGTAGCTTGGCATCTGTGTGGCAAGGCCTCTTTGTGATGCTGCTGGAGAGGCAGGACAGGAAATCTCAGGCATCTGAATCATTTATGGTTACGGTAACTAGGTTTATTTATGCTTCAACTGATCCGACCTTTTCAGACACGATTTAGGCCCAGTGGTGATATTGGGGGCGAAGAGGCTACACAGCTTCACGGATCCCTGTGCAGCTCGGAGAAGCCATAAAGACACCAGCACGCTTATTAGTATCCTTACTGTTACCTTCACATGCAAGGACATATAATCAAGAAAGGGAATGACTGTCGTGAAACCTGCTGTCAGATTTTAAATTGTGTGGTTACATTTATGATGTCCAATTTTGAAAACAACACAGTGAAAATATGCATTAATCCATATCTGTAAAATTAACACAGGGGCATTAACAGGTGACGAGCATACAGTATTGTGTGTGTGTGTGTGTGTGTGTGTGTGTGTCGGTTGTGCATATATTGTATTGTGGGTACCAAATGTCCCCACAATGTGATAAAAAACAGTTTTAACATTGTGGGAACCATGTTTTTGGTTGCCACAATGGAAACACAATTTTATAAAAATCTGTAACTGCAATAAAAAAAATAAAAATGTCAGTAGTCTTGTCTGTGGTTAAGGTTAGGGCTGGGTAGGGTTAAGGTTGCTATTGTTCAGATTTGGGTTTTTCCCATATAAATGAATGGAGCGTCCCTACAAAGGATATGAATACAAATGTGTGTGTGTGATGGACTTGCTTCTGTAAGCGGGGAACCCACCACGTCGCTGCAGATCATAGGCTCTCTTTGTCTGCTCATCGCCCAGGATCTTCCACGCTTGGTCGACCTCGATGAACCTCTGAACACACTGCTGAACTTGCTCCACCGTTGCATCTGGGCTCTGCTTGTCTGGGTGATACTGCCCATTGACAACAATTAAAACATTAAAACAAATTAGGCTTCACATTTACTGACAGTATGTTTGATAAAGCAGGGATTGGGGACATGGGTAAGATCGATGAGCTGCAGGAGACAGCGGTCAGGTTAATCACTCTACAGGAGTCAGGGACATTCTGCTGGCAAAACCCTGATGTCACAACATGCACTGACAGTGTTTTATGGGTAATTCGCTGATGGAGCTGCACCTCTTCTGGACAATTTACGCAGAAAGGCTGAGTGAAGACAACACAACGAAAGCAAGGCAACGGGCAGCTATACCAAGAACTGAGAAACCAGGTAAAATGACACCAAAATCATTTTAAAAGAGTCCTTATCCACACACAACTGCAGCATTTCATTCCGTCATAAATACTCACTTGGAAACAATTTTTGTGGTAATGTAACAAAGACCCAGAAGAAGAGTTACATTGTGTGTATGGGAGGGGGCTACTGTTTAGTCAGCGACTTTCCTGGGGTCTAAGGCTTAGCCCTGTCGAACTTTGTTTGGGGTTCAGGGCTCATGGTTTGGGTTTCACATCTCGGCCCTGCAGAGCTTCAGCCGTGACCATGTTGGTGAGCAGAATTCAGTAACACATTACATCCTGCATCCTGCAGGATGGGGATTATGGTCTGGCACAGGCAGGCAGACAGTACATTGTGTGTCTCTCTGTGCTTTTGTTTGGTAGCTGTACTTCAGAAGCTGAACCTCATCCAAAGTTGGGTAATGATGCATGGGGTGATACTGAACTACAATAACCAACAGTCCTGGGCAGGCCAATTACTGTCCATCGCAATTATATTTTCAATTCAATATAAGAGAAACACCAATCAAATTCAACTAATCATTTCAAGCAATTACTTTTAAAACTAATTAAAATTTTAAGTGATTATGCTCAGATAGTTTTCTGTTTGTGTTTTTGTTTTCACTTTGAATGGGAGAGGGTGTTAACTTTGTTACAAACCAAAAATCAGGCAGAGGACTCAACGGAGAGTCATTAACTGATGCAGTGCATCAAGTTCAGAGCTGACTCTGCTGGTGCCTCAGCGCCATGGCCACATCGGGGACATCACACCTGCCTTAGGGACAGCATGGCCACTGCGCTGGCTGCTGCAGGACAACACAGCCACATCGGGGACAACATAGCAACATAAGGGACAGAATGGCTGCTGCAAAACAGCATGGCTGATTTGGGGACAGCACGACTGCAAAAATTAAGTCTGTAGAAGAGTTCAGAGGAAGCAGGCAAATCCCAAGCATGCAGGTCCCATTTTGAAAGATGCAAACATTGCACATCATCTTCCTTGACAAGCATGAAGTAAAACTGGCGAACAGAAACACAACATAAATCCAGTAAAGAGAAAAAAACATTGGGGTTTTACATACCCAACTCAACAGTTAATTAAAAGCAATAGCAATCAACTCCCATTTAACACACCAGTGACATGTGGACATTGATTCAATTTGCCTAAAAAAAGAAAATTCTATCTGAGACAAAGACAGAGGGGATTATATTGATTTCTACAAAACAGGCAATATTTAAAGCTTACTTTTAAGGCTTCTGACAAATCAATGAGGATCCTCTGAAAACAAGACTGAAAGCACTGTTTGACTAGTTACTTAATATATGAAGAGACTCACATCTAAAAATATATTTATGGTAGCTGGTGGATGGGGTCAGCATTAACTCAATATGATAAACAACTATATATATATACATACATATATACATACATACATACATACATACATACATATACATATAT
>JAODKF010000009.1:22507381-22527999 GCA_026779585.1 Mormyrus proboscirostris
AGAACTGTGACAAATTACCAGTGCTGCCATACTTTTACACTATGATGTTTGTCGTGCTTCTTCATGGAGCTGAAGCATCAACCTCTCCTGTTCCCGTGTTTCTGTTTGACACTAAGTATAGCAAAACACAGATTAACGCAATGTGTACTTAAGCACATACAGAACATACTTAAGAACAAGTTAAACATTCTCCGCTAGAATGACTGGGGATGTTCATAGTTATTTCATTGTCACATGCATACACTATCGTCTGGGAGTAACGTCTATTAGCATAAGCTATAGCTAACGTCAGCCACAAAATTGAACGAATAAGACCCGCTTTCGTTGCAAGACAAGAGAAACTTCTTAAAGCCCTTCTCTAATTTACTTGTTGGTACTTTGGAGAAGGATTTACAAAAGCGATGTACGTCATTGATCATAAGATTGAGCAAGTCCTGTAAACGGCATGTATAAACCAATGCCATTTTTTACAGACTTAAAATGAGTGAGCTGCATTTCCATGAACGTGGAAGCTGACGTGCAAAGAGCCCACTGACACGAGAGTGATGTCGTTCGCGAATAAGACGGTTCTTTGAGCCGACTCTTTTTAGTGAACAATGTTTATAATGTTTATAGATTTGTCCGGATTTTTGAGCTGCCTCGATATTAAGGACAACAGTGGCCGGAACACGTTGTCTTCCGTAAAAACCCGCCCACAAGGCGGCGTCTTATTTTTAAAAAGCTCAAATCAGGTCACGCTAATCAACATCAGGTTAAATGAATAGAGGGGCGGGATTTTTAAAAAGAGCAGTTTAGGAGCCGAAAGAGCCGGCTCATCTTGGCAGTGTTGCCAACTTAGCGACTTTTCAGACCCCCTCGACAACTTTTTTCAAAAAAGCACCTAGCGACTTTTGGACAAACCTTAGCAACTTTCCAAATGTCGTCAGTACTGTCCTGTAAGCGCGAGGTCTTGCTTTCCCGGTACAGTTACTCATCTCCCTGTGTCTGCTCTGATCAGTGAGCGCTAGCTCCGGCTGAAAGCACGGCAGCTGACATATATACGAGGAAGGATTAGGGAAAACACGCAGAATGCAAATAAGACGTATTTACGTCATCAATATGCAAATATACGCATGACGTCGTCTAGCGACATTTGGCGACTTTTCGAGCAGACTTTAGCTACTTTCCATTGAAAGTAGTTGGCAACACTGCTTCTTGGTGAGCTCAGCTAAATGAGCCGGTTTGCTAAAAAGACCCGATATTCCCATTTGGTAGAGAGAGACACGAGGAAAACAAACAAGCATGCACATGAAAATTATCGTGGCCGGAAAAATTATCGACCTCATTTTACTTATTGTGCAATTAATTGATTTATCGTTTATCGCAACAGGCCTATTAATACTCCCAGATGGTCACGTCTTATCTTACGCTCCTCGTACTGCGAAGGGTATGCGCATGACGTCACAGCAGGCGGAAGTCACTGTACTCACATCCACTGAGTAGCAAAAAAGACTGAGGGGTAGCGATAGCGTTCGATTTGAATACCGCAAAAAACATGTAAAATGGGAAAGAGCTGTCATGCGATTGATTGCCAAAAACTAAATAAGTAAGTATAGAACGTGGATCGGTCACGCATGGCCGATACCCAATCCATCATATAGGTCTGGATCAGCGCCAATACAGATCTGAATGTTGGTATCGGTGCATCTCTAACACTTAATAATAATAATAATAATGACACTTTATCGATCTCTCATGGGGAAATTCTCTTTTCGTCTACCCCATCTTGCTCTCAGATACTTACGTAGGTGACAGCAAGCCAGGCAGTGAAGGGCTGCCACCTGCAGCAGCACCGATGGAGCTGGGGGTTAAGGGCCTTGCTTAAGGGCCCACAAACATGTCACTATTCTGTCAAAGTCGAGCTCGATCCAGCGACCTTCCAATCTCAGGCATTAGGGGCTAAGCCCACTGAGCTGCTCCCAATTATACAAAGGTGACCTCATATATAGCATCACCTTTTGCCTCTGCAGAACGATCCTTCAAATCTTCTTGGAATACAGTCATACAGTCCTGAACTGTATGGATATTGGACAATTATTCAAAAAGAAAAGTCTCCAGTCCTTTGAGCTATGAAGAGGGTGGAAAGCTACTTTACACTCTGCATTACAGAACTTCACAGAAACTATCAGTGAGGTTTGGAAATGGTGACTGAGGTTGTAATAGTGTTTGAATTCATAAAAATGTAATCAGGCCAGTGGTATCTTGTGTCTTTTTCTTCTTACAGGGCTTTGAAAATGACCGAAAATTCAAAACATGCCCTATGTGAGAGCTTAACTTCAAATAGCCACATAAATGCTACATAAAACACTGAGATTTTTCCAGTCATGTGTAACATATGTGTGTACAGCAAACATGTATTACTGTCATTTTTCATGTGCTTGATTTTCAAACTTGACTATTTTCTTGTACTCATTTGACCATGTGTGCTTATATTTCTGAAGATGATATAACAAAAAAAAAATTGGCGTTACTGCTCATCTTTATGAGTTATGATTTTTTTATTTTTTTTTTTAACAGAATGAGCTGTTATCGTTTTGTTGCTGCATAAATTAAACCAAAAACACAAATACTACATTTCAGTTTCAAAACTGCCACAGACTTACTTCAATAAATTAATTCAATATAAATATAAAGTATTTGACTTCTTACTGCTGTTTTTAAATGTTTTTCTACCAGTAGACTCCTCTACAATCTGTTGTGACTGATTTTCAGGAATTAATAAGGATTATCCAAAAAAACAAACGTGTAGTGATTATTATAACCAATTCAGATTCAACACAGGTTGATCAAAGTTGAAGCAATAAAGAAGACTGACCTCCACAAGCAGACATCATCAGCAATAGCTAAAATATGCAACATGGGTTTGCAGTCAGATTAAATCAGCAGACAACGCTGTGTTTTTCACAGGTCAATTTCATCACGATCATGATTCAATCTACATCATGGACTCTTTGTGATCAGCTATCAAACAGAAGCAATAACTCTGGCCCGGGAGGATGGTGGGACCCACTGCTGCTTTCATGTCAGTGAGACTCGTTACCTAGACACACCTAGTTCTGAGGACCGGTACGCTTCATCAGCTTCTAATTAGGGAGCGTGTTTTCTTATCGCTCCTCTGCACTCTTCATTAGCTGATCTCTCTGCCAAATGAAAGTCCCACCCCCCTCCCACTGTGCCCCCATCGCAACGAGGCTCAGATGGGATCCATACTGCCAGCAATTGGGGTTCAGACCTTTGGGAATGTAAAGGTCACAAAATGGGTCACAGCAGTAACACTACATATATTCATATTGGACAAAAACACAGGAACACATATCTAAATAACCCCAACCCCACATGGAACAGGGAGTGAACTGCCCATATTAGGGCTGAACCGTATTACATCATGACAATATAAGGCCATGTGCCCTAATCATGAGAACTTCAGGGAACATGCATAAAAGTTGTTTGGACTCCAGCTTTTCAGAACTATACGGACACTTATTTATCCCCACAATTTGAGAAGCAGATTAGCAGTATGTCTAAAATATTGTGATGCTCAAAAGTTAGCCATCTGTATAAATACAGCATATTCTTATATTAGCGGAACAAGCCACAGGCTTTGATACATCATGGAAGCGATAAGTACTGAAGCAGCAGTGAAGAAAGGGACAGCTCAGCAGCCACATCATCTTTTAAAAGAGGACATATTGTTGATAAATAAGGTAAACAGACATCGGTGGTGTGGTGGTACTTTTTGCTGTTTAGAGTCTGACACATTTATTAAACATAAGGATACACCACATTTATACTTTTGGGTATCACAATATGCCTCTCATTAATATCTCAGGCTAATCTGTTTACCAATCTGTGGGTGCAAGTAAACATCTGAATAGCACCAAAAAGGCAGCGTCCAGACACATTTTTACACCTGTTATCTAAAGCTCTGTAATCACATTGCATTTGTCGTCACTGTTTGATACACTTTATCATGATGTGATATGGTACAGCCCCACTCCATAACTAAATAACCCTGAGCTAAAGCCCACATGGAACAGACAGTGGGCTGTCCATAGATAAGTAACCCTAGGCCAGGGTAGGAAATTAACTGGGGCACTGCCCCAAGAAATCTCATAATGCCCCTAGACACCGTGATCAGAGGGACAAACATTTCTCAAAGATTTAAAAAACAAAGAAAAAAAAAAATAAGCCATCATTTTATTCATTTCCATTTCCGTCTCTAACACACACTCATACAAACAGGTCTGTTGTTCACACTACATACATACATAACTTGAAACTACATACTATTATGTAACACTATTTTTTCACATCCAAAACCAAATAAGCCAATCTCTGCTAGCAGTGAGCCTAAGGATCACTTGCTTTCCCGTCGCTTCACCACCCGCCACCAACAATTTTTACAGTCACCATTTTAAAATGTTGCTGTATTGCTCACAGATTAGAAATATCATCATTTGCAGTATTTGTTTTATTTTTTTAAAGGTACTGGTTTGCATTTTCAGTTGTAAAACACTGTCTTTTATTTTCCTAAACATTTTCAATAGACCAGTTTATAAAGAAGCTTTTAATTTTTTTAAAAGCTAAGTAAAAGCCTAAATAGTTAGTACTGTCTCCTGCATAAACAAACATACAAATGATTGCACACTTCTCTTTGGAACAGAAACAGCATGCTATTTATTTACTCATGTTGGCACAAGGTGGTGATTACCATACGTGTTTTAATCTGGGCTCATTTTACATTAAAAACAGAAACTTTATGCATTAATTACTATTCCTAAAAAGTACCCTCAAAATTTTGTAAATGCCCCCATATTTAAAACAATGGGGGCAAAACTTTGCCACAAATATTTTAGAAATTTCCTACACTGCCCTAACCGTCTATGGGACAAGGATTGAGCTGCACATCAAATAACATAAAAACAAAAAAGGGAGACAGGAAGGCAAAGAGAGGTCGCAGGAGGAACTAGCAGTACACCACAGTTTACTTTTAAAATACTTAAAATTAAATGTATTTGCTTAGAGGAAACCCTTGCTGATACAAAGGGTTTAGTTTCACATAATTGTGCAACTTCATCAAAACTGAAACTCCTAAACAAAGCCCTGCTTTTGCCAGCAGGCATCTTGATCCAGGGACAGATCATTAATGTTCACGTACAATTTTAGATACTCAGTCCCTACCTACAAGTTTACTGTTTCATTCCAAATTGTGTCCTGACCCAGAATTTTTCCTTAAAATTCAAATTCCGAGGGATGAAACTTTAACAATGTCCGTCATGTTTACTCTGCCAGTTCCAACTGTTACAATCACAGCTGTGTGCATTTTAGTCCATTTAAAAAAATACATGAACTATTTTCGGAAGTTGTGCATATTTCATAAACATGTATTTATAAAGCATGCGTAACATACACTTACCTATCCTGTATAATCAACCGTTTTTGCATTTAAAATGACAGTTTCTTTTGCACCAAGGCCTACCAAAAGAATGGGAAACAGAAAAAGGGAAATGGCCCAATCATCTCTTCTTGGGTCGTCTTTTGCCATATACTTTAGGTTTTTGTCAGAAACACACTGGAGAATGAAAACCTGGGTCTTTTTACATTCCTGGCTCAAACCACCCCGTTATGCTCTTTAATTGCGCTCTGCTTGCAGCTGTGGTAAATTATTCATTTACTTGGGCTAATGGAGCTAAGGTAGGTATACAACACTGACAATTCAGAGTATTCAGGGCCATCTCAACCACCCCTCCCTCCCCCTACCGTTCTCTAGGTCATGCGCAGGCATTTGGAGAGAAACAGCAATGGGGGGGGGGGCAGAGCAAAGGCCAATAACATCACACTACTGCCACCTAATGTCTACAAAGCAGACTGATTTGGTACACAAGCAAGGAGGGGGGCGGGACGGTTTTCCTGCTTAAAGTATTGCCTCCAGCCAGTTCGCTATTGGAAAATGGGACTCTTTCACATTTCTATTGTAGCAAAGTCCGATAATTCAATTATTTTTCCAAATTGTCAGCCCAAACCAGTAATGATATTTGAAACAGTTGGGGAGTGTTAAATGGCCACACTGGAGAATGAGGGAGTCGGCTGTCATGCACGAGCTTGGTACTATAAAGAACACCATGTAGATATTTGAAGAAATTTGTTAGTTAAATCACTAAGTTGATAACAAAATTTCCTGCACTTTAAAAAAAAGAAAATGAATGCTGATTACAATTAGAAAACAATTGGTGATACATCTGGCTTACTCTAGTGTAACACACAAGAAGAATTTTGAGAATCTTTCATTTCATCAAGGTTCCATGTTCATAGATTGAAACACCATTTTGCAAAGGTTATTACAGTAATTAAAATGGCGGATTAAAGAAATCAGCTTACACGCACTTTGTTTTCAAAAATTAACAATAATAAAAAAAAAATATTAATACTCATTTCAGGTGAAAAGTTAGATTTACACACATTCAATTTCTTTGAGCTGAGAATCCTCTTTAAGTATTTAGTGCTGCAACTGAACATTTTTTTGGCCAGAATAAAATTACTGCATTTCCAAATTATTGTCGAACTGAATAAGACTTAGTATTCCAAGAACAATTCATCAGCATACATTCTTCATGTACGTTATGTTCCAGCACCTGAACGACATGTGTCAGACATTTGTGCAAATGAAACTGTGACTGGAATACTAAAGAAACGAGTACTCATCTGAGCATCTAATGTGTAATTCATAGAGCTGAAAAGAGATGAGTGAATTTAAGAGAGAATTTTAAACATTTGTGTTTTAATCCCCAACAGTTAATGACATTGCTGTGAAAGTTTTACCCTAAAATTGTACCTACCAACAACGCCAGTCTTTGGTACTTCTGCTTCAGTACTTGTAAGCAATCTGTTGGACTGGCATCCAGGACAGCATACCAGTCTTTTTGCAACAGGTCTTCTTCTGTCATTTTCGATTCGATCAACCTCTGCAGCAAATATTCATACTGGTTATTAAAAAAAGAGAGAGTCAGAAGCTAACTCGCTTACCGTGCTAACAGATTGTAAGATTAATGAGAGCTTCGAAACAATATTAGTATCTGCTGCTTGCCATGAAACAGTTAAGTATTCGATGTATATATTTGTCCGGTAAATAATAAAACTTCAGTAAATGCCATTTTCAGCTAAACGTAAACTATGTAGTTAGACAGCTAGCTATCAGGGCAAGCCTATTACCCGAAAATAAAATCTGTAGCTGTGCACTAAATACCCTATACATATATTAATAACAAACCTCATGTTAGAAGACGCCGTTATAATCCTCAGAACCCAACATTTATCCAGATTCCGACATACAGGGTCCAGCAACAGCTCCACGTGAAAACGTTTGTTTCGTCCTTTACAGTCCCCGGAAACAATATGTAGTGTTGTTATTTTTGTGGCTAAAGCCCATAATATAAGAATTATTTTAGTAATTACTAGCTCGTAGAAAAGCAAGCTGTGATCAACTATCAATTGTGTTTATTCATTATTATTGGGTGCACTTCGTCATATTTTATTGCAATTCAACAATTTTAAATAAAATTTGTGGGGAAAAATACAATTGTATGTGTAATACGTTTCAGTAAATTGTATTTGAAACAATATTTTAAAACCGAAAAAATTATTAAGCTATGAATTTCCCAATGAATTGAAATGTGTTTCATTGAGCATTATTTAAAAATCAGCGAGGCATTATTTTGCACCCGGAAAGTAATACGTGTAACACAAGAGTTGGAAGAACGGAAACAGCCATCTCCATGGAAACAGAAAAATGAAGCGACACGAACTGAAGGTAAGCAAATGCCGTTCTTCCCATGCCACACTCGTAGCATATTTACTATCAAAAACAATATAATAGAAGGACATTTGATAATGTATCCCATAAACCTTTATGTAATTTATTTGTATTTGTGCATTTTATTTTCCTGTTGTACGCAGGCTTTCTCCGACTTCTCCAGTTTCCACCTGTGTTCTGAGGACATGCAGTTAAATGCGCTGGACCCGCAAATCGGTCCGTAAAGTGTGTGTTTGTGCCCTGAGATTGAGGACTGAGTGGGCATCCTCTGAAAAATGAGTGAAAGTCAATGGGAATAAGGAGAGATGGAAAAAATGGCAAAAAGTGAAATTGGCTAATGAATTGTGAAGAAAATGAAAAATATATGTGAAAATCATTTTTTTTGTACTTTTTACTTATACATTAATCTACTAGGTATATTCAAATCTCATTGCAGCCTTGCACTGTGAAAAATGGACAAATATCCATCTTATGAAACCACTCATCCTATTCAGAGTTGCATGGGGTCTAGAGCCTGTCCCAGAGGCTATGGATACAAGGCAGGGAACAACCCGGGATGACGCACCAACCCATTGCAAGGCGCACTCACACACCACTCACTCCTACAAGTAGTTTGGCACCTCCAATTAATTTCATCATGTATTTGGACGGGGGGAATCCAGAGCACCTAGAGGAAACTCCACAACGACACAGAGAGAACATGCAAACTCCTCAAACCATGCCAGAGGCTCAAACCCTGGTTCCAGAGCTGTGAGGCAGCAGTGATAACCACTTCACCACCATGCCTGCACCGCCATGCCTGCACCACCATACCACATCCAAATGTAAAATGTGAAGAGTCATTTCCATTACAGTATCGTAGCTGATGTTTACAAAATAATAATGGTCAACATCTGGAACAAACTTCATCATGGTTTTTTGGAATTTAATTTTAAACAACTGAACAAGTCACTGTTTCAACTCAATACTACAGTAATGCAGTGCAATCAGCTTACACCTTAATGGAAGTTAATCAAGTTACTCTAGTACCTGCTGCCTAACCTCTGAACAAATTCAACTGTATTTTTGCTTAAATGTTTCTCTTACTTGCGCCCATAACTTTTGGGATCAGCTCCACACTTCCATGACACTGCATGGCACAACCATGTATAGAAGATGGATGGAAGAATGGATGGATAGGTGGATGTTGTTCATATGCAGTGTAATACCCAGCACAATCCCTCAAAATGGTCAGACTTATTACTCCTTTTATTTAGTATTAGTGCTTAACCTTAGTCCTGTGTTAGCTTTCTGTTTTTTATCTCCTATGATAAATGGGTTGGTGCCGACCCGTGTCTTAAATTATCCATAAAATACCCTCAGAACAATTATTTAGCATCCAATTTGTTTCTTACCTCTTGGTTACCTCGTTAGACTTCCTTATCCATGAAAAGATTGGTTTTAATATTTTTGGTGTGGCTTTCTGGACCTTTCTTTTGACAGCATACCTCAATAAAAAAATTATGGTAAAATAAACCTCAAGAGAGTTATATGTATAAACTGAATTGATCATATCTTGCCTAGTGAAAAAAAAAGTTTTACTTTATTTTGTTTAGAGGTTCCTAACAAAGTCAAATAGCCTTGATGCAGTACACAAATCTATGTGGTGCATTTATGTATTTAAACTTACAAATGGGTCGGTGCTGTCCCATACACGAACACAATAGCAAAGTTAGCTGAAGTTCACTGGATTGCATGATTGCAAATTAAAAAAAACAATTTTGAATATGAAGTACACCTATTTCAAACTTTTTGTATGGTGTGTCTGCCAGCTAATTTGGCCTTTGTGTGCTTGGAGGAGAGGTGGATGATGGAGAGCACTAAAGATTTATCATACCAAGGTGGCACAGCGCAAGAAAAATATGGGTTTAATGTTACATGTGTAGAATATCAAAGCAGGTGTAATTATTGCTTTTAACTATATGAAAGAGGAAATGGAACAAATAATTTTTTTTCTGGAACATAGCAAATTGTTACATGTGTTTTTGCATTTGCAGTGGATGTAGAATTCAGCTCTATTTAGCTGTTTGTTTTTGCATTTATATGGTTATCAATAGCTAGAAAGTAAAACTTATAATAAAGGACTTTGTGGAGCATTATAGAAAGACTAGATGATGTGTACATGACAGCAATTCCTCAGATAGCCCCATCACACCCCCCCCCAATCTTATCCCTACTACTCCTTCAGTTCACTTCTATTCAATTTTATTTGGATACCGTATTTTCACAACATTACATTGTGTCAAAGCGCTTTACATTTTCCTCACCCAAAGCCCCCAGTGAATAAGTCAGATGCGATAGTGGCATGGAAAAACTCCCTAGAAGAAAGAAACCTTGGGATGCACCAGACTCAATGGGAGAGCCCGTCCTCCAGGTGCCAGCAGAAGTCGTCAAATGAGCAAGATGGCAAAATTACAATTCACATTGCTCCACCTCTCCCCAATCTCTATAATCTCTGGCCCTCCTATATTCTTTCTCTACTTCTCTTAAAAATCTTTAATAAAAGCCCAACTTTATATGGCTTATCTCAGTGTAATCAAGTTCACTAGATCTGTGTCTGTGGCCATCCTTTCACGTGCCACCACTAAGTGATACTGCTTCAGTTTTGGTGTGACTTAACCTACAATGAAATTGGTCTGTGATCATCACCTACACAATGTTTCTGCGAAAGTTGACTATTGTTCGCAAAGAGATACATCAAATACTTTTAGAGTTTTTGTGTTCCAGTCTTCTGAAACCCCCCTTTCCTTCCTTTACTGCCATCTAGTGCTGCTGCTTCAATTTTGGTGTGAATTGTCTCAAAATTAAGTCAGGTTTAGATCTAGATTTATATAATTTTTTGTGAAGTGGTAATAAGAGCCATCAAATACTTTTTGAGTTATGACATTCACATAGCCAAGTGTCATCTGCAGGCAGCCTTGCCTGTGTTGTTGGTGAGATTTTCCAAAATTTGATTATTTGCAGATCTTCATATAACATATCTACAGTTTGAAAAAGATCTGTCAAACACTTTTTAGTATTTAGTATCATCCTAATGAGTATTGTATGGTGAGCCAGTCACAAAACCATATGTATTCCCTGTCCAATTATGCTCATCATTTAGATGCATTTGAACAAATACACACATTCACACATGTGAACATGCATATAAAACATGTACAAACCACTAGTAGATATTGTATCAATTACAAAATATGTTAACTAAACTGTTGGCAGTGACAACCAGGAATTGTCATTGTTTATCTGCAAAGCAGTTCAGATACGATAACAATATAACATGAAACAAAAACAAATGTGAAGCTTATAAAGGAATAAAATATATCATATTTCTGTATTTAAGTTTAGTGAGTGGTTTGTGTTTTTACTTTGATGTGGTAAGATTCCAAACCAATCCCAAATTCAATAAACAAGCAAGTAATGTGTATATTAAGAGGAAATAAAAATGCATTTTCATAATATAATGTATTTAATGTATTAAAATGACACTGTTATAACAAGTTCAAGTACTGATTCTTTAGATTTACAGCAATTAAGCCTAGAGGTTTTACCATTTTTATGAAGCTCCTAATATATTTCTCTACATGGTGTTAATTTGTAGATTTCAATGTGTTAAATACAGTGGAGAAGTGTTTTATTTAAGTCAGTTGAAAGGTCTAATAGAGAAATTTATAATTGCCTTCTGCCTTAAATTACATTTTAAAATTCAATTTAATTTCCAGCCTGACACCAAAATAACATAGGAATAATTTGTGTGCTCATGAAATAAAATACATGATATTAAATATGCGCATCATGTCACAGATATATTGATTTTGTAGAAGGTTTAGACATTTTGGGCTCTTGAACAAAAAAAGGGCAACTTCAGAGTGTATGCCAGAGGAGTGGTATATGTTAATTGTGTTGGGAATAACTGGAAAGATCTTAGGTGTCACAGAGAAGAGAAAAGGCTGCTTAACGCGCCTTAAGTGCAATCTTTTGTAGCTCATTAGCAAGTTCTTTAATGAGCTTTTTGATAGATGGCTCATGTAGCAGACATGTGACAGATTGTTTGCCTTTAATTATTTCTCCATTTCTGGTCTATTATATTGCAATTAAAAACGTGGCTGAATATTTTCTCTGAATTGACAGCCATCTAAAGTGACAAAGAGAGTGAATATTGAGAGTAAGCCCCAATATATGAGTAATTGTCTTTTACAATTATTTCACTGATTTCATATAGCTGCATGTGTGTCTTATTGCTGTTGAAATGTTAACATCTGGTTAGTAACAGTATGGACTGTCCTAGAATTGTTTTTGTTTGTTTGTTTGTTTTTTGGTTTTTCTTTTCTTAAGTTAGCCTCTGGGTTTTTTTTTATTTATTTTTTGTGTTATCCCGCTTGTAATGGAATACTTCTTCAACAACAAGTGCTTAACAGGTGATATGAACATGTAGCAATAAATAATAGTTTAGTTTAAAGTTACTAAAAGGCCTCTAGTTCAAATTCCATATGAGCAAAATATTTGCCTTTATTTATTTAGGAGACACATTAATCCAAAGATCAGTCAGTACCTAGAGTATTTTTAAGGGCTAAAGGCCTGGTACAGAGCTCCAGTGCTATAATCACACTGGACCAAGCTTCTGATCACAGGCAGAGTGTCTTAACCCCTGTACCACACACCGACCCCAAAGAAATGCAAAAACAAATGAATTCTTGTGTAGCCTTCCCATTCTTGCACTTGTTCAAATGGCAAATAAAGAATCATTTCAATTGTTTGACGTGTCCATCCTCCCAATTTGGTTTAATGTGATTGACAGGAAAGATGGTATTGGATGCGCAATGTGTTTTCCACGACAGCATGTATCTTTCGGATGCAGCCTAGTGTAGCAATCATCCCATATCATGCTGGCTGCAGTGAAGGTGGCCCAGTCCTTCTCGATGAAGTCTCATACCGTTCAGTCTAAATGGCAGTACCAGAATCTGCAATGCCTCCCTGACCTCATGTTTTGGAATGGGAGATGGGCATGTCAGTGTGGAATGATGATGTAACATGGCTGTGAGACTCCCTGCGGGAATGGGCCAAGCATTTTCTCAAGCCCTGGTTTTTCGACAGGGAGAGAATCCCTGGGGAGACTTTTCCTCTGTTGAAATGAACACAACAAGGCACTTGCTCGTCCTCATAGCTGTATCACTGTGTAAATGTATAATTATCTCTGCGTTAATTACCAATTCGCAAAGGAATGGGACAGGATTTTGAATACTCTAATTAGGAGAGGGTAAAAGTTAAAAGAAGTAATTAAAGCACAATGCAGGCAATAAAGGGCTTCTTGCTGTTATCCAACTGATTTTTCTTCTGGCTATCTGGTCTTGTAGTTGTTGATTATGGAGTTACTGACCCCATAAGCATTAAAACACATCTAAGGGGGGAACACTGGTACTTATTTTCAATTTCATGCAAGTTAATGATTTATTAACATTATTAATTAGATTAATTTACAGTCACATTCAATTACATTTGTTTAAAAACTTTCAAAAGAACATTTGTTTTAGCAACATCACTGGTTCTACACACTTGTGCTATTGATCAGATTTCTGTGTCAAGTCAAGTGGGCGTTTTTGTCCTGGCCTCCATACACAGGTATACACAGGTTAATATCTGTTTCCTGTATCAACCCTTTGAAATATTTTACTCAACTTTCTTTTCCTGCAAACTCGACTATGTTCATTACTTGTGGTGTCTGTGCCTATACATATATATATAGGTAACCACACATCCACATAACATTCAAGAGAGCAGAGGAAAGAGGACAGGATATCTACTATTCATCACCATCTATTAAATCTTATTTAAATGATTATAATCATATTTTTTTTAAATATTTTTGCCACTGCAAAATGTGTGATGTTTTGACACTGGGTTTAGGAACATGGTAGGAAAATATGAGGGCTTTGGTTTTGCTTTGCACACAGACACATATCTAATATTACTTTCTGTGGTTTTGATGAGCCTTTAAAATGATGGACTTGACAGGCTGGCTGCTGTGGTATTAGGAGGGAGTTTTTATCCCTCATAGGTGGACCGCTGTGTCTTTGCACCTCGCAGCTGAACGCCTTTCCGGCCCACACACGCAGCCCCCGCCTTGCTGTCTGCGGCTGCCCTCACCATTCTCGAGAGCTGTCCTGCGCAATAGGAGCACAGAAGCGGGGGAGGAGCAGTGGGAGCTCCGAGGCCTAGCAAAAGGTTCCTCTTGCAGATGTTTTATCTGGGAAATTAAAGGAGTGTAAAAAGGTGTTATTTTACAGTATATCACACATCCTCCCCGCTTAATTTGTGAAATTGTTCAAGCAGCTCGAGCAGCGCAGACGCAGAAAGGTGTCTGTGAAGGTGTGTGGGGGAATGTCAGGTGCTTCTCAATGTGACCCTCTCCCTTGAGCAAGGTGTTGCCACTCCTTCCAAACTCCACTATTGCTGGGAGCAGATGCGTGGGAAGCCGGCATTGCCAAACACTAATTACATAAAACTGGAGCCCATCTTTGTCTAGAGAGGCTGCAGTAAACATTCTTGCTTAGAACGAATGCCACCTTGTGTGGTTGCCATTGCTTTGCAGATGCATTGTTACTTTGGCAATGGCCTCCATTGCTCCGTGTCTCAATTGTAAGTGCCACTGAGGGGGGAGTCAACCTCCAGCAACCATGAGAGGAGACAACCCAAAGAGTACAGAGATCACACAGACTCCCCAGGTAATAAGGAGTCGCTCCTAACTCTAAACCAGAAATACAGGGATCACATCCACATAGACTCCCCAGGTATAAAGAGGAGTTACTCCTAACACTAAACCCAGAAGTACATGGATCAGATCCACTGTTGCACTAGGCAGGAAAAAGGTGATGATCCACAGAGTGGCTCAGAGACAACAGGGGTTTATTAAATACAACTAAAACACACTGGGGAAAAATCACCAAAATAAAAGGATCACAAGGGGTCAGACCCAAATGGGGGGGAAAGAATTAGCCAAAAGAAAACAACCAAAGTAAATACACTGGGGAAACGGGTCAACACAACTAGGAAACCCAGGCACATGTAGTAACATCTACACAGTGACTGACTACAGAACAGAGCAGGGCAGGCATTTAAATATACCAAGTTGGCTGACCTGGCTAACGAGGGAGCAGGAGTGGAACATGATCAATACAACCAATCAACAGCGACATCCAGCAACAAGCAACAGGTGGAGTTAACTAACAATAATGAGCACTAAACTCAGGAATCTAAACAGATACCAAAACTAGCAAACATAACCACTCACTAGAGATATAATGCAAAGGCAATTAAAACAGAAATGGAACAGAACACAAGCAGGGCAAACCATGGACAAGAAACTAAGACAGAAATTAACAAACACTGGGAAACAAAAACCAATACAGAAGAGGTTGGCCTCTAGCCAGCCACAAACTCATGACCTGAGGGTTTACAATTCTAAGCCAACGCTCCATCCTTGCAGCACCCTAGGGAGAAGAGGAATACACCATCCATCCATCCATCCATTATCTACCGGTTTTCCGGGTCAGGTCACGGGGCCAGAAGTTTAAGGAGGGAGACCCAGACTTCCCACTCCCTAACCACTTCATCCAGCTCCTCTGAGGGAATTCCGAGGCGTTCCCAAGCCAGTTGGGAGACAGTCCCTCCAACGTGTCCTGGGTCTTCCCCGGGGCCTCCTCCCAGTCGGACATGCCCGGAACACCTCATCAGGGATGTGTCCAGGAGGCATCCTGACCAGAAACCCGAGCCATGCATCAAGAGGAGCCAGATGAAGTCTCACACCGTTCGGTCCCGAATGACTGAGCTTCTCACCCTTTCTCTAAGGTAGAGCCCACCCACCCTGTAGAGGAAACCCATTTCAGACGCTTATATTCGCGACCTTGTTCTTTTAGTCACTACCCACAGCTCATGATCATAGGTGAGGGTAGGAACGTAGATGTACTGGTAAATCTAGAGCTCCTTCTTCACTATGACAGACTAATGCAGCGCCCGCATCACTGCTGATGCCGTACTGATCTGCCTGTCAATCTCCCGTTCCATCCTTCCCTCAATTGTGAACAAGACTCCGAGATACTTAAACTCCTCCACTTGGGGAAGGACCCCCTCCCCAACCCAGAAAGAGCACTCCACCCTTTTCCAGCTGAGGACCATGGTCTTGGATTTCGAGGTGCTGATTTTCATCCCAATCGCTTCACACTCGGCTGTGAACTACATCCAGTGAGAGCCAAAGGTCACAGTCTGATGAGGCCAACAGAACCACATCATCTGCAAAAAGCAGAGACCTAATCCTGAGATCACAAAACCGGACAGGCTCTACGGCCTGGCTGCGCCTAAAAGTTATGAACAGAATCGGTGATAAAGGACAGCCCTGGCGGAGTCCAACCCTCACCGGAAATGAGTCCGACTTACTGCCGACAATGCGGACTAATCTTTGACACCGGTTGTACAGGGACCAAACAACCTCATACTCCCGGAGCACTCCCCAGAGGACGTGGTCGAATGCCTTCTCCAAGTCCACAAAGCACATGTAGACTGGTTGGGCAAACTCCCATACACCCTCCAGGACCCTGCCAAGAGTATAGAGCTGGTCCACTGTTCCACGGCCAGGGCAAAAACCACAATGCTCCTGCTGAATCCAAGATTTGACTATCTGACTGACCCTCCTCTCCAGTACCCCCGAAAAGACCTTACCAGGGAGGCTGAAGAGTGTGATCCCCCTATAATTGGAACACACCCTCCGGTCCCCCTTCTTGAAGAGGGGGACCACCATCCTGGTCTGTCAACCCAGAGGCACTGCCTCCAATGTTGACGTGATGCTGCAGATGGGTGACAACCGAGACAGCCCTGCAACATCCAGAGCCTTGAAGAACTCTGGGTGGATCTCATCCACCCCCGGGGCCCAGCCACCAAGGAGCTTTTTAATCACCTCAGTGACCTCCACCCCAGAGATAGGGGAGTCCACCCCAAGTCCCCAGACTCTGCTTCCTCATTAGGAGGCGTTTTGGTGGGATTGAGGAGCCCATTGAAATTCAATGTCCCCCACCTCCCCCGGGACATAGGTGAAGCTCTGCCGGAGGTAGGAGTTGAAGCTTCTTCTGAAAAAGGATTACGCCAGACATTCCCAGCAAACTCAGACTATACGTTTGGGTCTGCCAGGTCTGACCGGCTTCCTCACCCACCAGCGAAGCCAACCCACTACCACGTGGTGATCGGTTGACAGCTCAGCCCCTCTCAACCTGAGTGTCCAATACATGCGGCCGCAAGTCCAATGACATGACTACAAAGTTGATCATCGAACGGTGGCCTATGGTGTCCTGGTGCTAAGTGCACATATGGACACCCTTATGCTTGAACATTGTGTTCGTTATGGACAATCCGTGATGAGCACAGAAATCCAATAACAAAACACCACTCTGGTTCAGGTCAGGGGGGCCGTTCCTCCCAATCACGCCCCTCCAGGTCTCACTGTCATTGCCTATGTGAGCATTGAAGTCCCCCAGCTGAACAAGAGAGTACCCAGGAGGAGTGCTTTCTAACACTCCTTCAAAAGCACTGCAGAAAGGGTAGGTATTCTGAACTGCCATTTGGCGCATAAGCGCAAACAGCAGTCAGGACCCATCCCCCCACCCAAAGGCGAAGTGAGGGTACCCTCTTGTCCACCGCACTATGTACAGGCGCCCAGCCAGGGGGCAATAAGTATGCCCACCACCGCTCTGTGCCTCTCCCTGTGAGCAACTCCTGAGTGGAAGTTGCTCATCACAAGATGACTGGTTCCAGAACCCAAGCCGTGCGTTGAGGTGAGCCCGATTATATCTAGTCAGAACCTCACAACCTCGTGTACTAGCTCAGGGTCCTTCCCCACCAGCGAGGTGACATTCCATGTCTCTAGAGCTAGCTTCCACAGCCAAGGATTGGACCGCCAAGGTCCCCACCCTCGGCCACTGCCCAACTCACACTGCACCCAAGCCCTTTGGCCTTCCTACAGGTGGAGGGGGGACCCACGTGGTTTCTTCGGACTGTGTCCGACCAGGCCCCATGGGTGCAGGCCTGGTCACCAGGACAAGGAGAGGAAAAGCAGGATAGCCAGTGACACCTGCTGGCCAGATGTGGAAGGGACATCAAGGGCAGGGTTGGATGGCACCAACCCTGACAAGCTGCACTTCTGGATACCATGCCACCTGTGGACATTATTTCCATCCAGCCCTACAGGATTCCCAGAAATCGCCCTCACTGGATCACCTCACCCTTCATCCTTGCCAGGGCCACTTGCCTCTGGGCTTGCAGTGATTGCTGTTGTGACAGTAAAATATAAATACTAAGACATTTAAACATATAAGACATAAAACATAAACTTCCCAGGTAAAAAGAGGAGTCACGTTTTAACCTAACCCAGGAGTACAAGAGTCACATCTGTATAGACTCCCCAGGTAAAAGGAGATATTCCCTCCTAAACTAACTTAACTATTTAACAGAAGCATTGGTCTTTGGTTCACTTCAATGTGATGCTGAAATAGAGGCAGAAAAGCAGGGGGGGGGGGAGGAAGAAGAAAATGTGTCAAAATTTAGTTTGAGTTAATTTCTTCTTTAACCTGCCTTCTCTTTTTATTGGTACATTTCAGCATAGTAATAGCAAATATCGGATATTGTAATATTCATTAATATTATAAGACCTGATACTATGCATTTAGCAATGGCCTGTATGCCTGAGCCTCACCAAGTGATATGATAGAGCTCCTTTTACATCAGCAAAACAAAAACAGACCAGCATCTTCACACAGCCAGAAGTGGTTTGTCCTTTAATTGGTGCAGCACCACCGTGCCATGTTGTGGCAGAGCTTTCTGCTTGTGTCCAGCATAAAGAGAAGCTGGTGCAGGCCCCCAGCACTGTGTGCCTGTAGGTGAGGATTCCCAGCACTCTTCAATGAGCCGCTGAAGGCTCCATTCTTCCAGATGAGTACCAACCACTTGTAATTCAAGTAGAGGAGCAGTGTTGTGCAGCCTACCCTCACATGCATACTGCATCACCTCCCCCGCTCTGTCGTTTATGCCCTCTCACCCAGTCTGTGCTGGAGTGCCCCACTGGCACTGAAGCAACAGAGAGAGAGTGAAAGAAAAGAGGTGAAATAAAGAGACCAAAAGAAAGAAGAACTCCAAAGTGAAGAAAGCAGCGTGCTCTGTCTTTGCCGTCAGCACGGCTCCTCTGGCCTGGATGGCAGCCAGGCTTCTGGGATGCGACACAGACTCTTTGATGGAGGCCCTTACAGACAAGACAAGCTCCCTCCCCCCAGAAACCCCCAGGCGCACACACACACACACACACACACACACACACTCACATAGGGGTGAAGATAGTATGCTTGCTGTGAGGGTCCTTGTAGCACCTGCAACGGCACTGAAGCGGTGTTGGGCACTCCCAGTGGAGGTGGGGGAAGGGTACACGTGAATAATGATGGATTAAAAACTAGTGTCCCAGCGTGATATGTATTGCCCACAATGGCCCCCTAGGCTAAGGGGAGGGGGGGCACTTTGAATGACAGTCGTCTGGCAGGAAGCCATGGGGAGGGCTACTCCCCACTGGCTTTTATTTTCTGCGGGGTGAATTCGTGAATTTGCTGCCAGTGTGTGTCCTGATAGGCTCGAGCCGCTTGCTTACCAGGACCGAGGGCCGGGCGTTACGGGCTGAATGGAAGCAGCCAGGCTGCGGGGCAGGCGTCATGGCCTGAATGGAAGCTGCTGGACTGTGAGCCGGGTGTCATGGCCTGAATGGAAGCTGCCGGACTTTATTGACCTGAATGGTAACTGCTGGACAGCAGGTCAGACGTTACAGCCTAAACTGAAGCTGCTGGACCTTGGGTCGGGCATGCGTTACAGCCTGAATGAAGTCCTCCAGACAGCGGGGTGGGCATCATAGCCTGAATGAAAGTTGCCAGACCACAGGCCAGCCAGGCATTATGACTTAAATGGAAGTCATTGAACTTCAGTTGCTGATGCTGCTGGACCACAAAGTGGGCGTTACAACCTGAATGAAACCCTTTGGACCATAATGGCCTGAATGGTACCCGCTGGACCATGGGCCGGGAATTACAGCCTGAAAGCAAGCTGCTGGAACACGGGCTGGGTGTCACAGCATGAATGGAAGCATTTGGACCACATTAGCCTGAATGGTATGTGCTAGACCTTGGGCCAGACGTTGCAGCCTGAATAGTAGCCACCAGACCACAGGCTGGGTATTACGGCCTGAATGGAAGCCACCAGACTGCGGGACAGGAGTTAAGGCCTGAATGGGAGCTGCCGGACTGCGGGACAGGAGTTAAGGCCTGAATGGAAGCCGCCGGAGTGCCAGACAGGAGTTATGGCCTGAATAGAAGCCTCAAGACTGCAGGACAGGAGTTACGGCCTGAATGGAAGCCGCTGGAGTGCCGGACAGGAGTTATGGCCTGAATAGAAGCCTCAAGACTGCGGGACAGGAGTTACGGCCTGAATGGAAGCTGCTGGACTTCGGGACAGGAGTTACGGCCTGAATGGAAGCTGCTGGACTGCGGGACAGGAGTTACGGCCTGAATGGAAGCCGCTGGACCGCGGGACAGAAGTTACGGCCTGAATGGAAGCCGGCGGACTGTGGGACAGGAGTTACGGCCTGAATGGAAGCCACTGGACTGCGGGACAGGAGTTGCGGCCTGAATGGAAGCCACTGGACTGCGGGACAGGAGTA
>JAODKF010000009.1:22528099-22542480 GCA_026779585.1 Mormyrus proboscirostris
AATGGAAGCCACTGGACTGCGGGACAGGAGTAACGGCCTGAATGGAAGCCGTCGGACTGCGGGACAGGAGTAACGGCTAGAATGGAAGCCACTGGACTGCGGGACAGGAGTTACGGCCTGAATAGAAGCCGGCGGACTGTGGGACAGGAGTTACGGCCTGAATGGAAGCCACTGGGCTGCGGGACAGGAGTTGCGGCCTGAATGGAAGCCACTGGACTGCGGGACAGGAGTAACGGCCTGAATGGAAGCCGTCGGACTGCGGGACAGGAGTTACAGCCTGAATAGAAGCTGCCGGACTGCGGGACAGGAGTTACGGCTAGAATGGAAGCCACTGGACTGCGGGACAGGAGTTACGGCCTGAATGGAAGCCACTGGACTGCGGGACAGGAGTTGTGGCCTGAATGGAATCCACTGGACTGCGGAACAGGAGTTGTGGCCTGAATGGAATCCACTGGACTGCGGAACAGGAGTAACAGCCTGAATGGAAGCCACTGGACTGCGGGACAGGAGTTGCGGCCTGAATGGAAGCCACTGGACTGCGGGACAGGAGTAACGGCCTGAATGGAAGCCGTCGGACTGCGGGACAGGAGTAACGGCCTGAATGGAAGCCGTCGGACTACGTCACAGGAGTTATGGTCTGAATTGAAGTTGCCAGACCACGGAGAAAACATCACGTCCTGAATGAAAGCTGCTGGACTGAGAGTCGGGCGTCACAGTCTGAAAGGAAGAATGCCTGCTCCGCTTCACTGTGAATGTTTACTCACGCTCTGTGCTCATTCTCTTGGCTCAATTGTTTGTGAACAATTTTTTTTCGTGATGTCAGCTGGTGTTTTTCACAAATCATGTGTATTTAGCACTTGCACAGTTATGAAATACAAATACAAATATGAAATATTAAGTAAGCAAACCGTATCAGTAAAAAAAAAGTTCATTATCAGAATTAAACATGTACTGTAATTGAAAGGACATTCGATTTGCTGAAAATGTGTTTCAGATATTTAGATATCTGAATATTTAGATATTTATTTAGAAGTCAGGTGGAACATTTCAATACAGCACTCAGAAAGTTGCAGCATTCTTTGTGACATGTCGTATGTTGCCATGCGTGATGGACGTCTGTTGGACATGAATGAGGACACATTAGAGGACTTCAGAAGGCATGATGCTAAACTGCATGTGCCAGTGCCAACAAAGAAGTGTCGCTGGCAGCAACGCGGGCAAGAAGGGATCAGCTGGCAGAGGAGCTGAATTGTCTGTAGCCTCTTAAGGACTCTAAATTGTGAAGTGTAGAAAAATAACAGCCATGTTGCCATTTATTTTAATATTTTAAAGCACCATAAAAACTGTAGGTTGTGTTTTGTTTGAACAAAGATCTCTATATCTATAATTAATTTATTATGCTTTCTGTGTTTAACCTCCTGCAGCTTCCCTAATGTCCATTTAGGGTGAAATTAAAATAAAAAAAAACACACAAAATTTGAAATAATTCCCCGTTCCCAGCCGCTACTCTTGTTCAACAGCGAGCTTGTGTTTTCTCCATCTTCTACCGTCATTAGCTATACCACATTTGGCACTGAACTGATGATTCTAGAAAACATACTACCTCATCCCATGCCTGCTTCAACTCGAAATCGTAGGTGCAACAGTGGTGCTCTTTTTCAATGATGTGCTCACACATTTTCACCTTGCGCAAGAGCACGTCCATTCCCGGCATAGTAATAGAAATCCACGATAGATCACGCGCCACTGTGTTTTAAAGGTGAGGCGTCACTCCATTCTGACTGGTTCATTGCATGTTACGCCCAAAACATGCCTCTGAATAATTAAGAGAGGACAACCTTTTTGCTGGTTTCTCCGCCATCAGAATAGTGAAATAACAAATTGGGAAACATCCATAAATGTTAGTTGCTTTACGCTATGTGTCAGATTGTCAAAATAGAGTCCATGGTCTTACTATGGAAGAAATGGGCCAGAGAATGGTCCACAAATTCATCCATAGTTCACACTGAGGAGAGAAAACAAGTGTATTGTCTTACAAAAATTATTGTTAAGTATATTTGTATTTGTTGCATTGCATTGCTACAGAAATGCCACTGTAATTATTTCATGTTTTAAATAAAAGTGGAGAGAAATATTCTTAGTAAAAACAATGGATTTGACTTATTTGTCCTAGAAATTGTACTGTAAAACTACAATTTTTACAGTAGGACTGCATACTGACCCAATTATGGGGCCAGAAGAGTGGCAAGAAGCAACACTGTAATCAGCAACTTTTTAGGCACCCTGTACAGCAGGGGTGGCCAATCTTATCCACAAAGGGCCGGTGTGTGTGCAGGTCTTTTGGATAACCTGCAGGTCAGCTGTTCAAACCCAGGTGTGAGGACTCTTCAGCCAATCAGTCCTCTAATTAATAATCTAATTAGGGAGTTACAGCAAAAACCCGCATACACACCGGCCCTTTGTGGATAAGATTGGCCTCCCCTGCTCTACAGGGATCTCATTCCTGAAAATTAAGGTCTGATAGGGTTTAATTTGCTGTGTTATGCAATTGTTTGGGACAATGTCAGGTTCACAGTACCAGCATTGCATGGGAATGGTTTGCTGCCCGCACATGCATAATGATGGTATTCCTCCCTCCATATTCACCATTCCTAAATCCCACAGACTTCTTTTCAGCCTGGTGGTGGAAGGTATAAGACTGCCAACCACACAACCAAGTTTCTCTGATCACTGCCATGAATGATGCCTGTAATGATGCCTGTAATGACATCACAGCTGAGTTCTATAGAGGATGGTTGCAGTGTTCCAGTCTATCCACAATGCATAGCCAGAGTAAACAAGGTGTGAGGTGGATGACAACCTGTGGCCAGATCAATGGTAAAGAAGAGATGTACAGTAAGATCAAGTGGTAAAATTGTTTCTGTACAGTGCAGTTTTTGTTGACAGTCCTCCACAGTTTATATAATGCAGCACTGTATTTCACTATTTTTCAGACATTTTTAGTCTTTATACATTTTATAAATTAATATATTTTTGATATATTTTTGTCAGTATGAATGGTAATATAAATTTTTACTGAAACCATTTAAGTTTTATTTGGAAAAGATTATTAAAAAGTTTGACTACCATGGTTTACACAATGATTGGGTCTTCATTTTGGTGCCACTGACTAACAGGGTGACAAAAATGTTATCATTTGCAAAAATAAGTCTTGCGGGGTTAAAGGTCATTTTGCAGGAAAAACTAAATGTTATGTAACCGAGTTATTATTCATAACCCGTGTCTCCCACATAGAGTATTTCCTCCATACGAAATCCTCTCATAGCCACCTTTTCTGCGGTATCTCACAAAATATTGTGATAGTTGTGAAATGAGATTAATGGATGCTCCCCCATGCCTGTATTCCCCTTGTCAGTTTGTTGGGGGAGGGCGCTTCTACAGCCCCACTGACCACAGATGGCACAGAAGTGTCTTGGGCACCAGTGCCCCCAAGGCCCCTGACGCGCCTCCACAAGGATTTTGAGAGGAGCGGGTGCTTTAAGGGGATGGGGGGATGGGGGGGGGTGTTTACTGTTCAGGAGCTGGGTTCAGAGATGATGTGCTTAATGACAGCAGCATAGCCTGACAGCTCTGCTTAATGCCCTTTATTAGCGTCAGGGCCTAATTTAATTTCACTCTAAATGGACATTAGGGAAGCTGCAGGAGGTTAAACACAGAAAGCATAATAAATTAAGGCAGAGATTTATTGAGTCTTCTTATTAGTTTAGGTGACAATAAACAGGCACAGGCCATTATGCTTGCAGTATTTAGCATGGCAACCCCAGACAGCCCCCTAAAAAGGGGATTTTTTATGAGCTGTAAACATTAATTGGTCCTGATTTCTTTTGGCTGCTGTTTTATCCACCAATAATTTATTACAATTCTGCATAATATCATTGATTATGATCATCCATCCATCTTCCATACACTTATCCTAGTAGTCAGTGTCATAAGATAACAATGATGGAGATAAGTATTATTATTATTGTATTATTGCAATACACATTTTTTGAAGGAACAGTAAGTCAGAGCCCTTGAGCCACAAAACTCTCAAGCTTTGCCACTCTCACATAAACATGTCCTGAGATGTTGTCTTCTCTTTGCGACTGCGTTCCTGTGCTGTGCGCCCTGGCCCCGCAAACCCGTGCTAGCGCGCTTCTATAATGGCCCCGTTTATTTATGGACCCTTCCCCCGGCGCCCAGTCGGGGTTCACAGCTTCTGTGCCTCAGCTGCGCCGCCTTGGCCGCCGTTCATGCCGACACGCACCACTGTTCCTCTCTCACCGTGACGCCGGGCGGCGCTGGCACGGAGCGCCAGAGCGCCGTGCGGCCTCTTGCTGGATCAGCAAGCTTAACCCAGTGAAATCTGGTGCCGCACGATGGGTTTTGACTGATAATCAATCTTTGCGCTGCTCGACAGTTGTCGCTGGGACAGGGAGAGGAGCAGGTGGCAGATGGGCCGGCTCTGCCGAGACCAGAGCCGCTAGGTGAGCCCAGGCAGGGCCGAGCGGAGGCTGCGACGCACAAACAGCCGTATGGAAAGAGAAAGCAAGGAACTGCATGGCTGGCTTTTATTCAGCTGACCTTACAGTCACTCTTTAAATAACCCTGAGCCAGCCTGCCTTCTTTGATTTGAAATAGCTATAGCCTTGTGGATTTGTAAAAGTTGGCAGTAATACAAATTAGATAGATAGATAGATAGATAGATAGATAGATAGATAGATAGATAGAATATTTTGGCATAATAAACGCTAGTGATACCTTTCATGTGGTCGTCCCCTTTCAGGGAGTTGTCTGTGATTTTGCTATGAAAAGAAAGAAGAAGAGCAGGAAAAGCAGATAAAAAAGCTTGGCAGGTATGGAGTGTGAGAAAAGAGCTGCCTGTCAGAGAGAGTTTTCCACTGTTTGCCCATGGAGCTGATGTGTTTTGACAGGCCGTGATTGATACGGGCTGGTGTAAGCGCCGGACGGCGTTGGCTGCCTGTTTTTTTTTTTTTTCTTCTTGTGTTTATTTCTTTATTTTTTTTTTGCCAGGAGGTTGGGTGTGCATGTCAGTGGAGGTGCTGTATTTACATCTGTCTAATTGCTGACTTATTTAGACGTTAGACGTAGCAGTCCGGGAGCCAGCTAGCGTGCTAACACTCCCCACGTCACGCATGGCCACGCTTAATTGCTCTGTCATTTTCTGTACTTCAGAAAAAGCAGGCCGCTGCCAAATGAAGCGTGGCTCACCTACCTCATGCAGCAAATGTTCTCACGACTGCTCCCCCCCAACAGGCGTGCACAGGAAGAGGAGGTGAAACACTCAAATGGAACTTAATTGCAATATGTCGTTGGAGCCTTCTTCCTATATGCTGTGTAGGTGACGACCCTATAGGCAATGCAGGAATGCAGGACTTTACTAATCATTTTTAATTTTTTTTTTTACTGTATATCACATATAGATATATATTTATTAAAATCAAGAACAGATATTTGGAGTTTTATTAACTGAACTGTCACCTACAATGTGTCCTCTAAAGTCAGCTGTGGTCACAAGTTTTGTTTGTAATCTCTTCATGAGTATTTGCACTGTAGGTAGTAAAGGTTTTTAACAGTTAACACTAGTTAAAATTTTTGTTTTACAGTTAAAATGTATTTATGCATTACCTGCTTGCTTGAACCAACATGGAAACTGACGTGCCGCTCAGTTTTTATATTATTAATAATTTAGCATCAAAATAATCAAATGATGCTTTGTTTGGATTTACACAGGCACATTGGAATGCTTCTTTTCAAATATCCCATCATGTTCTCCCTTGAGATGTTATTCAATCCTATTCAGAAATAAACTCAGTTAAGACTGAAGCTAAAGATCTGATCATAGGCTCAGGCTGTTTACAGTATGTGGCTGCCCTGCAGCATTTCAGACAAACATGTGACTAGTCTTGCGAGGACTGGATTTAACGGGCAACCTTATGATCATGAGGCCTAACCGAGTCACACAGCACTCCCTTAACACTCCTTACATTACATAAGGCTGTGAGTGATGTTAGTAAACAGGAAGCACAGCAAGTTTTCTTGAGTTTCTGTCAAGTATGTTGAATGGTATTTAACAGGAGTCCACTGAACTCTATGTAGATGTGACACAGCCTCGTTTGCAGCCTTTAGGAGCTCCTAAGGAAATTCATCTAAGAGAAACATGGCCAAAGCAAAGCTTTGGCAAAGCAGTGTTAGGATTGTGAGTGGTACTATAGCAGGAAATTGGACAGGGTTTTGTCAGGTCTGTAGGCGAGGCTGTGGCAGGACATTGGACAGGGGTGTAGCAGGATTGTGGACAGGGCTTTGTCAGGTCTGTGGGCGAGGCTGTGGCAGGACATTGGACAGGGGTGTAGCAGGATTGTGGACAGGGCTGTGTCAGGACATTGGACAGGGCTGTGTCAGGTCTGTGGGCGAGGCTGTGGCAGGACATTGGACAGGGGTGTAGCAGGATTGTGGACAGGGCTGTAGCAGGACTGAAGCAGAGCTTTCTTTCTTTCTGTCCTTCCCTTCTGTGCTTCCACTTGAACAGTATTTCTCCAAAATATATTTTGCATTATTCTCTGGCTTTCCAAAGCAGAATCTCTTCAGTAATATTAATTAAATCTATTTAAAATACAACATGTCATAATATTAAAGCAATTTGATACATATGTCAATGGATGTCTGAAGTAGCTTGCTTTTACCTTTATGTTCCTAGATTAATAATGCTAGATTTTAGCTCTAAGGTATAGTGATTTCTACTTTACTCTTCCAGGCATCGATTTATTTATAAGATCCAGCTTTCCACTAAAATTGCAATTTACTATCTTCTTCCAAACATATAAATGTTTTCATAGAAATAGAAAATGAGAAACTCTTACTGTAAAGCACAATAACTTGCGGCCATGATGATTTTTTTAGTCCTGATGCTACTCTAGTTTAGATTTAATTCACAGTAAACTGTACTATACAAAGCAAAATTAACCCACATGTGCACCAGATACACCATGAAATGGGGGTACATATGGAGGACTCATTTAAAACGTGGGTCTTGAGGGGGGAGGTGCAGGGATTTGTTTGAGAAATTCAGCAGGATAGGGGAGGGGGGGCTCACACAGAATGACATGGTGGGTGTCTAGTGATCAGCTGATTAGTTGGAGAGGCATGCTAAGGTGAATTTTAATTAATACTAAATTGTGGTATTACTCTTTGCTACCCTCAACATCTGCTCCCTTCAGGACCGGTGATTTATGCCTGCGATCAGCGTGCCCAGCTTGCTGCAGCTTATGTTGTGCTTAGTGGGAGCCGACAGCAATATCTCCATGATGTGCACATGGCTGTGCAGGGAGGCTGCTGTACGTCAGTATGTGGGGGGGGCGCATGCATCTCATATTTCAAGCCAAACATTGCCATCACCTTTTCCTCTAGTCCATCTGTCACTGAGCAAGGAGACATGATCTGCAAATAAAATAGTATCATAAAAGGCTGCATAAAGGCCGCATCCTGCTAATAACATCCCACTAACCGCATCCCGCTAATCGTGCACTACAAAAAGCATCCTATTAACCACATCCCACCACCATAGTTTCTTTAACCAAGACCTAACTGCGCTCCACTAACCAGACCCTGCTAAGCATTTCCTGCTGACCGTGTCCCACAAACAACATCCTATTAACCACATTCCACTAACCATGTTCCACTAACCACCTCCCACTACCCACGTTTCTCTAACCACTAAGCCTCACTAACCACAGCCTGCTCACTATAGCCCACTAACCGCATACCACTAACCACATCCCATTAGACACATTCCATTAACTGCGTCCCACTACCCACACTCCACTAACCATGTCCCTCTAACTGCATCCTGTTAACCACGTCCCGCTAACCACAGTCTGCTAACCACAACCCGCTAACGACGTCCCGCTAACCACAGTCTGCTAACCACAGCCCGCTGACCGTGTCTCACTATCTACATCCCACTATCTGCATTCTGCTTAAAAACACCCCGCAAACCTCACCCTTGGCCACACTCAGGTCACCCACATCTGGGGCAACCACGTGTGGATTCTCCCGGCCTGGGCCAGGCCATGCATACCCCTGGTCCTTGTGCTCAGAAAATGAGGGCTCTCCACTGGCTTGGAATTTGCAAATTGGCTCTGCAGCCACAGGAAGTATGTCAGTGTTCAAAAGAAACACAAGAGTAACGAGAGATTTAGTACACCTGCTATAATTTAGTATTTTTTATATTTCATACCTTTCCTGGTGGGTGAAAGAGCCAGCGCCCCCTCCCCCCCCCCAAAACCCCACCCCCACTCTTAGTAGAGCCTCCATCCATGCCATGAAAGGTTAGTTTGGTTCTGTTACATCTTGAGGATGTTTTACTAAGCACGAGCCCTGTTAGTGCTGCAAACCCAGAACAGTGGGCAGATATGGAAAATATGGAGAATCTATCCACATATGCCAGCATGGCTGTCTGCAATGAGTCATCATGTCATTGGTGCACTGAAACTGTAGGACCATTCCCAACAGGCCACACTGAGCATTTTTATAGACACACACACACTGTGGTATGTATCAGGTATTCTTACAGAGGATGTGGCAGATTAAACCTGCTGTACAGCCAGAGTGTGAAGCGTAAACGTGCGATCATCCGAGAGCTGGGTGTTTGCCATTTTACTGCGCCTCCTCCACCTTTGCCAGTCAATTTTCAAATCTGCTCTCGCTCAGGTCCTTAGAGAGGTTCCTGCTTGTCTTTTGTTAAGCTCCTGCTCAGCACATGACAAAATTGAGCAGAAAATCTAGCGAGCAATTCACCCTGAAAGTGGGAGTCCTGTGTGGCTTCACCAACATCGTTTTTATTCTGCTGTTTTGTTACCAAACTGTGAAAACCTCAAATCTTTATGTCTATGGGGAACGAGCACATTGGACAATGGAATGAAGAAATTTTGTCAGTGTCTTTCTGTAACATCCTCATAAAACTTACTATATACTTTTAAATGATGAGTGGGCCTAATAAATACCTGGATGGGCATGTCTCCCAACCTTAAATCAGGCCCATGCTGCCCACATCACAAACCTGCAATGTCTGGCTGCACTAAAATGTACCTCTTTAACCAACATTTTCACAATATTTTTCGTATATTTTTCTCTTTTCATAAGCACTGTGTGATTTTCATTTGTAAATGCTGTTTTCAGAGAGAGTGCCAATCAAACATCCATCGCCAATCAAACATCCATCGCCAATCAAACATCCATCGCCAATCAAACATCCATCGCATGCCAGGGATACAGTACTGTTGCACCGCTTCTCTGCTTAAATTAATTGTTGAGCAAGTTCTGCAACTTTTTGGCTCTTGTTAATACCACAGTATCACAGATGTCCCACCCTGGCTTTGTGCATGTGTGTGTGTGTGTGCGTGTGTGTGTGAATGCATGGTGTGTGTGTGTGTGTGAGTGCATGGTGTGTGTGTGTGTGTGTGTGTGTGTGTGTGTGAGAGAGAGTGTGTGTGTACTTTTTATGGTTGATTTGTTTTTTTTGTGCTTTTGTTCTTGGACCTGTTCACCGAATACCTCACTGGCGAGTCAGAGCACACGTGTGCAGGACAGTGCTCATGGTATGTACATGATGCATTCAACCCCGAACCCAAACCCTATCTGCTTCATGCGTGGGCCTTTCTGCCTCCTTCCTTTCCTGCTATTACAGCTGTCATTTTGGCGACAGTATGGCAAACCAGCTGAGCATATGGAAAAGTGTGAGCTTCATCACTGTCAGAGGCAGCTGAGTGTGGCATGGGCCAGGCTGTGAGCAGCGAGAGGCTGGGGGGTGACAGCTTCCACATATAGGCCCCCTTACCCAGGAGGGACAGTGGGTACTGAAGGGGGCTCTGCCTGGCACACTGTCCCCATGGAGGCACTGTCACACCCATGTAATGTGACATCCCATAACATGGCCTGATGGACAGGGTGTTGCTCGGTTCTGAGGTGGCTTTGGATGCTCTCATATCGAATAAATGTGGATTGTTTCCAGAAATGTTCAGACAGGTACATTCAAATATGTGTCTGAGAGTTATGAAAAAATGTACTTAAATTGAATGTAACTAGTATTTTTCTTCTCTTAATTTATACATATAGGTCTTGTATACTTGTATATGATTTTTCACAAAGGGTGCACGGTGGTGCAGTGGTTAACACTGTTGCCTCACACCTCTGGGACCTGGGTCCAAGTCTCCGCCAGGGCTCCATGTGTGTGGAGTTTGCATGTTCCCCTCGTGTACTCTCGTCTTCCTCAGGCTACGCCCCCACACAGTCCAAAAAAAAACATGCTGAGGCTAACTGGAGTTGCCAAATTGCCCATAGGTGTGCGTGCGTGTGTGTGACTACATGAATGTACATGTGTGAATGTGAGTGTGTGAGTGCATGGCGTGTGAGTGTGTGAGTGTGTGTGTGTGTGTGTGTGAGTGTGTGTGTGTGTGTGTGTGTGTGAGTGTGTGAGTGTGTGTGTGTGTGTGAGTGTGTGTGTGAGAGTATGTGTGTGTGTGTGTAGGTGCCCCATCCTGAGTTGTTCCCTGCCATGCACCCGTAGGCGAGTGAGTGTGTGGTGTGTGTGTGTGTGTGTGTGAGAGTATGTGTGTGTGTGTGTGTGTGTGTGTAGGTGCCCCATCCTGAGTTGTTCCCTGCCATGCGCCCGTAGGCTCTGGACGCACCACGACCCTGAATAGGATAAGTGGTTTCAGAAAATGGAGGGATGGATTTTTCACAATAACTGCGAGCCAGTGACGTATCACATCGTCAGTGTTACAGATGTCCTTCGGCAGTCTGAGGGTCTGTTAGAGGGTCTCACGGCTCTCAGCTCCTCCTGCAAGGTGCCTAGCCTGCAGGGGACAGCTGTCCTTCACACCCAGAAGGGAGCTGTGAGCATCGTTATTGACTATGGCAGCTTCAGAAACTCATCTGTTTGGTCTGATCCTGGGTATAACTGCAGCAAAAGCCCCCGTTTTAAATTCAAACACACAAATGTTCAGGAAGAGAAAAGGTTGTGTTATTTGTATCATTACTCTGAGGGTTTGCTTCCAAAGACCCGTAAAAAAACACAAAAATACTAGTGAAAATGCATAAATAGTCAAAGAAACAATTTTGCCCCGCAGGATTGAATACAAAATCCAAACAAATCACTTCCAGTTTGAATTCTAGGTTTGCTTTTTTGTGACCGCGCCCCCTAGCCCCCATCAGATTGTTTCTCCATGAAACCACCCAGGGCACAAACAGCTCAGCCATCTGAGGGGGCTTGTAAGGAGTAAAAGATATAAACTACATTGGAAAAGGCCCAAACATCCCCTTGCCCATTGAGGTTCAGAAAGCGTGAGATGCTCTGAATGTCTCCTTCAGCTCCCATGCTGTTCCGAGGCAGACCCCCGAACATGGCTGCTCTTGTTTCCACACACAGAAACCTCTTCACTCTCAATTTAACCTGAAATCTGATGAACCCATTACTCCACACCAGATTTCATGGGACAAAGAGTAGATATAGTTACAAGTGATCAATCGGCGAGCAGGAGCCGAGGCGGCAAAGCATTAACAATTCACGCCGTTTCAGTCCACTTGCTCGAGCGGAAGATGCGCTGGCATATTTAATGCAGAACTGTTTCACTCTATTTAAGGACAGCATGAGTCACGCAGCATCTATGGGGGGGACTGGGGGCTGTTTGGTGGAAGCCCAAACCCCCCCAAACGATGAATGCTGCCCAGGTATCCTAGCTCTTGCTGCGTGTGAGAGCGCCACCCCCTGAATGGTCCTTCTCATTCCTCCCAGGTTCCATTAGGTAGCAATGTGCAAATCAGCATCTCGCTGCGCTCAGCGGTGACGCCACAGCCCCCAGGCCCCCCAGGCCCCCCCACGCTGTCAATTTAATGGAGTCACTGCAAAGCAAAGCAGCTGTGAGGGATCGCTTTAAACGTGTCAATCGCTCGCTTGTCACTCCGCTTGCTGCTGCCCAAATGCACTTAGGCGTCAAAATTTAAGAAAGGTGCTGCTAAAACAAGTACCTGAGGGACAGAGCGCCCCCCAAAGGCCACACATATATCTGTCAGGTTAATTCATCTGAGCTGAGTGCTGGAGAGGGCTGTGGGCCACCGGGATGTCGCACCTTTGCAGCATTTAACTGTGTAATCTATGCACCTTTGACTTTATGTGTGTTTTTCTTGATTCTGCATTTAGTTTATGGTCCCTTGTAATTATACTCTTAAAGCCAGTAAAATCACATGTTCTGTAACACTGGTTTACAAGGCCCCATTATTCACGATAATTTCAAAGCCCTGCGAATATGGAAATATCACATAGCTGCATTTTTCTGTTGAAGGGAGACATTTCATGCATATGGGAAAATTAAACTGTCGATCGACTGTTTGGAACTGGCAATTCCCCAGGCTGCTGCCATACTTGTTCCCCATGGATTGGTGGAGCATTTCCTAATAAGATTTGGGTTCCTTAGTGTTCATGCTGTATACTCCACAGACGCACAGAGGTCACAAGGCTCAGACTAAAGCTGTGTCAAAAGTTGTTGATGGACACCCCTGAGCTGCACTATCACTTCAGCTGGTCTGCCTTATCTTTTCATACTGCTTCCATTCTGCCTCGCCTCACCACACTGACTCTGGTATACCTAATTTCAACTTGCCACATTGCCTCTGGTTCACCTCATCTTGCCATGCTGCCTGTGGTCCGCCTTGCCTTATCATGCTACCTCTGGTCCATCTCATCTCATCACAGCATGCTGCCTCCAGTTTGGCGTGCCTCACCTTGCTGGCTCTGGTCTGCTTCACCTTTCCCTGCTGCCTCTGGTCCACCTCACCTTGTCATGCTGCCTCCAGTCTGTCTCGTCTCATCAGCCTGCCTCCAGTCTGACTCACCTTGCCATGTGGCATCTAGTTCACCTCTCCTCACCTCATCATGCTGCATCCAGTCAGCCTCACCTAGCTGTTGCCTCTGGTACACCTTGCCTTGGCACATTCCCTCCGGTCTGTGTCGCCCTTCTGCATCTCAGTGGTTTTTACTGTTTCTGTGCTATCATGAAGGGAGGCTTCAGCAAGACTGGTTCCAATTCAGCTGTGATAAATGGGAAGATCAGGCAATCAGTGCTCACCATGACACCGTGAGCAGCTAGTTAGGAACTCCTCAGGACTATTCAGGTGTGCTGATCCTACAGCTGGGGGGGGGGGCTGGCTATATATACCGCTCCGATGGTGGCCACTAGTCATCCAGGAGTTTGTTCCTCAATGAGCTTTTTTGTGCAGACGTCGCCCTACGGATAGATGCAGACACCAGTCTCTCTTTCTCTGTGCTTCATGGTTCTCCTTCTGCCTGGCCATTTGCAGAGTTCTAGCACATGGTGGAGGTTTGTTCAAGGACAAGTGGTTCAGCCCTGCCAAGGCCGAGGCTGACATCCAGGGTGCTCTAGGGCCTGGTATTGGAGGCTGCAGCACGCTGGAGAATACCTAAAACAGGTGAGAGGGGGTGAGGGGTTGGGGAGGGCGACACCTGAGTGTGTGATTGGCAGGCCTATCATGGTGCATATGTGACATGGGTGGCTGGGGTTCCAGACCCCAGCTGGGATTTGGGTTTCTCTGCTCTGTTCTCTGAGCCAACAGTAATGATGCTCATTCTGTCTGCCTCTCTGAAACCCCTGTCATGTGTCCTTTCCTTTTGTATGTAAAATTATATCACATGTATTTATGCACACATTCTTGGATTTAAAACAACCCAGATTAGGAAAAATATAATTTAATAATTATAAAAAATATAATATAATTAATCATGTTTCACGTTACTTGCCTTAGATATTCCTATGAAAAGGTGTCACCACCTCTGTGTTTAACGGGGCTTTCTTTATCGGCTGCCTTGTCATTTCTGACACTCAGAGCAGAGCTGTTTCTGCGGCTGCCTCTGTCTCGCTTTTGCACTGTCTGTGGTTACTCTGACCTTAGCATTGATTGCCAACTCCCCAAATATCAGAAAGTGTCTTCCCTCTGAGAGGATGGGGCCCTGTGGACTATACCCCAGCACCGTTATACCCCCATTTCCCCTGGGAAGCTGGAGGAGAAACATCCAGATTCTATGTTGGAGAAGAATTGAAAGCGGTTAACACTTTCAGTGACTGCAGCCTGTCTCCCCACATCAGCATTCCCATTACGATACTGAGAGGCATGGCGTCCATGTTTGGGCTCTGTGGAGACTGGAAGGACGAGGAGGAGGCAGGAGACATGCTGGGGTTATATATATGTGCATATTCTGTGGATGTTTACAGTAGGAATGAGTGTGTGAAGAGTATGAGTGAATGTTTTTC
>JAODKF010000009.1:22582358-22593743 GCA_026779585.1 Mormyrus proboscirostris
GGGATTGGGGTGGGATTCAAGAAGTCTTGAAAAGATGTGATACAGTGTTACCTAAATGTACTATTAAAACAGGAATGATCTATAGCAGGGCAAATATACCACATGAAATATTTTAATAAATATTTAAATTACCTAACATTTTCATTCACTTTTACATAAATGGCATTGTTAAAGTCACATGGATTACAGTACAGAAAACATTTTAGCAAAGATTACTGCAGGTAATACATCCCTTTGTGGCCATCAGATATTCTTACACAATGCACTCTGCAGGGAAACATTGTATTAGGGACCAGATTTCGTGTTGCGAAAAACCTCTAAAATGGAAACAGAAGGTAAAGCAGAGATTTTTATCTCATTGTCAGCAGGGCGTTGCAAAATGTATGTCCTGTCAACAGTACAATACACCAATCAGGGAGACCATGGCATTGGTTGCTTCTGGATTGCAGTCACCCTTCTTTAGATATTTCCAGGATGGTCCTTCAGGTTACTTCCCTGAAGCCCACCTACCAGTGTGCCCCCCCGAGCTGCCTGTCCGCTAGTAATCACACTCCCTAAAGCACTCACCCTCTGGGTCGCTGCACTGGCCGTGGGAGTGCCAGGTGGGCAGCCGGCGGCCTGTACGCAGGGCTGCCTGTACGCAGGGCAGCCTGCCTGCCCCCGCCGCCTCCTCACCTGTGTCTTACCTCTCAATTAGCGACTCTTCAAGGAGCACTGGCTGCTCTTTGGCCCTGTCACATGGCCCTGTCACATGGTCCTGTCACATCTGTGCTGGGGCATAATGTGACACGCACTCCTGGCCTAAGTGGACAGCAGATGCTGAAGCAGTTACGTTATTATTATTGTGAGACCTGGCACTGAAGGGCTTGGCTCCGTGTCTGTGTGTGTCTATGTGTGTGTGTGCATTATTACAAGTCTTTGTCACATTTTATTTACATAATGACTCTTGTTCATTTTTAACTCTCTTTCACTGTTCATCTATAGCTAATTGGTCTCTGAGGAGCCTGCTCAGATGTGAGGTTATGGGGGTATATTGCAGTCCCCATGATCTGCTCATAACCTCTAGCATGTGTAGCCAGACTCCAGTTTTCCATGGCTTTTTATGGGCACCCAGGGACTATGATCTTCAAATGTTTTCTTTTCAACTGCCGTTTATTACCAATATGAAAAATGCTGCTTAGACATTTACCATTGTCAAGGGACAGTCATTATTTTATTATTGGCATTGGAAGTGACAGTTGTGGGCAGGGGGGGTGAAACTCGCCTAGGGCGCTGCATGGATTTTGAACGGACTGGTGGCCGGTGTCTGTTTCTCAGTCATCAGCAAAATACGAGTAGGACACCATTCGGAGTTTAAAGTAAATAAATATTATTTCTTTAAGCCAATCTTAAAACAGTGGCCTGTAATTGGCTTATAGTTACTTTTCAATGTTGAAAAAAATAAAGAAATGTAGTCGCATTTTTCTTTTTCTAAAGCAGTTTTTTTTTTCATTTCTACAATTGCAAAAATACCTGTACACGTTCACATAGATGCATGTATATATATGGATATTTACCATGTGTGTTATCATAATGTGGATGTGTGTCCTTCCCAACATCACATCCGCTTCACTATTTTGACTATGATGAGCTTGCGATCATGTTGACCATCAGCTTTCTGTTACCAGTGTTCACATAAAAAGCATTTCATACGGTGCAGGGGCATGATTGATGTAACTGTCTATTAATTGCAGACCATCCACTTGCTCTGTAATTACATTGGGGGGGCAAGCAGGTGACACAAGCCTTAACGCTACTGCCTTGCGTCCCGTTGATCAGGAATCACTGCAGGTGTATGTGAGAAGCTACGGCTACTGAATATGTGGTGGTTCCTGCCTGACAGAAGCCTATTTTGCAGAGCTAGATTGATATTGTACTTCAAGATGGGGAGGTTGCAGCCTGAATGACAATCCTCTGGCACCCCCTGCTGGCTAAAACCCTGTGCTTATTTTGGGTATGCACAGCAAATAAACAGCCTATTCATTTCACACTTCCTTAACACCCATCTGTAATTCAGTTATTCAGCGTTACTGCATCACTCTTAAAAAAAAAACAAAATAAAAGAAAACACAAAATCCTGACCCATCTTTTGTGTTGTTGCCCCTGTTTTGCATTCCCACAGCCCATTGGGGAATAATCCCCTTAGTGCCTAGAAACAGTATATTACAGAATACAGTCCCATTCCACACCGAGGACCCCACGTGCCTTTTTGATGAGCAGTGCAGAGCAACATGACTCCCAGCTCAATGATCAGAAGGTGGGTGTGGGGGTGTCATAAGCAGAGGACCCCTGGTGAGGGCATGCTCCACAATCTCTGCTCCCCATGATGGATCCCCAGCTAAGCTGCAACCACTTCCACCACGGCCCTGGGGAGAGAGCGGGGCATGGGATGGGCACACAAGGCCCCCTGCCTCCGGATCTCTCCCTTTAGCGTTGTGTCACGCGGCCTGATGCCTGCTTGTCAGTGCAGCGCTTGGCCTCTTTTCATGTCTGACTAGTCACCTTAATGACTGCAGATGGGAGCACTACGGGGGGTCCGGCCCACAGCCCTGTCATTGCAGTGGGCGGGCTGACCCGCTGCTGCGCCCCCCTACCCCTGCCCCCGCCCCCACCTGCCCATCAGGTGGAGGCAACAGTAATTGAAAAGTACCTTTGGACAAATTGCGGGAATCGGTGATGCTCTGGGTCTCAACACACCAAAGTGTTTGTGGGTATGGGGGCACATCTGTGTGCATGTATGCGTGTGGATGCATGTCCGTGTATATGTACGCGTGTGGATGCATGTCTGTGTGCATGTACGGGTGTGGATGCGTGTCCGTGTGCATGTACGCATGTGGATGCGTGTCCGTGTGCATGTACGGGTGTGGATGCATGTCCGTGTGCATGTACGGGTGTATGTCTATATGCATATATGAATTTGAGTTCATGTCTGCATACATGTATGGGTACGGCTATACGTCTATGTGAATGTATGAAAATGGGTACATGCCTGTGTGTGCGTGCATGTATGGATGTGGATGCATGCTTGTGAGTGCGTGCATGTATGGATGTGGATGCATGCTTGTGTGTGCGTGCATGTATGGATGTGGATGCATGCCTGTGTACAACAATTGGTATAGGTGTATGTCTGTGTGCTTGGAGCAGCTGTCTGCCCATGCTGCCTCTACACAAGATTAAGACAATGTGACAATGAGGAGAAATGATCTCTGTCTCCAGGGATCCTGGGAACTCAGTGTGGATTAATGATAACATGTTCACTGATTGGAATTATTCACCATCTGATATTATAGCCATAATAAGCAATTGGAATTAGTACATTTATATAAAATAACCGAATATATAATACGAAATACCAGTATTAAAATGACTGCCAATCAAATATTACTTTTAGTTTAACTGTTTTAATATAATGTGCATTAAACTACTTTGAAATTGATCTACAAAACATCAAAGCACTGAGTGTTTATATATATATATATATATATATATATATATATATTTTAGAGCTGCATGTTAAGTATGATGTACTTATACGGCCCTCTTTGTGAAGATGATGCCATAAAACTGATGGCTGCTGAGGTGAGGGATTCCGGTGTTCATTACTTTATTTCTAGTAATATTAGTTCCTAGTTCTATAGCTTGCGATGTAAGACGGCTGCATGGCCATTCGGCTTCTCAGGTGTGTTTCATGGAGAGTGCATCAGACGTCAGGAGTTAGGAGCTGTGTTGTTTTAGGTAGCACCATGGTCCTGGAGGAACGCCGTTTCATTTCACTGTGTACTGTATACCAGCTGTATATGGTTGAAATGAAAATAAAAAGCCACTCGACTTGACTTGTACAGTGATCAACTGTTCTGTGAGTCTGAAGAGTTTGATGTTATCCTGGACAAAAAACTGCCTAAAGGCAGCAGTGCATTGTCCATTATCGACCAGAACCATGGCAGATGGTCGTCCTTAGCTTTTATGAGATTTCCATGACATTGTTATTCAAGGCTCAAAGTGGACTTAATATGGCAGTGGTGAGAAAAGAACAAGGTGGCCCAGCTTGACACCCTGTCATTGGCGTAATCTCTCAAGGCTGAGTAAATCTTCACTGATAGCATGATAAGGAGGTTAAATCCATTTCTTAGGGTGTTTTCACACCTGCACTTTTTAGTCCGCTTAATTTGGACTTGGTTCATTTTCTCCCTTAGTGTGATTTGTTTGGGCAGGTGTGCACACAGTAATTGTACTCAAGTGCAGAATAAAACAGCTGAATCGAGACCTTTGAGAGAAGGTGGTCTTGGTCTGGTCTCGAATTAACTTGTTTGCTTGTTGTAAGAATGGGATCCAACCTTGATCAGACCCATCTACCAGGTGTACTCTCTGAGCATGAGCTAAATGGCTCCCATAGCCAGATGTGCTTTGCATTTTGGGATGCAGCAGAGTAATGTAGCCTGGTAAAAACCCACTATGACACAGGGAGACCATGCAAACTCCACACACATAGACCCATGATGGAGGCTCAAGTCCTGGTCTCAGAGGAGTGAGGCAACAGTGCTAGCCACTGCACCACCATGCCGCCCCCTGTTGTGTATTTTCTTTACTAATTTATCTTCTTGTACTGCTGATATACTTTGAGAGCATATGAATCAAGATGTGAGATCATGAAAAAGTATGTAGGGCAAATGCTCAAAATAAGTAATTAAAGTGATAAATGAGCAAGTTCTTGCATCTATTTTGGTAGCAGTTTTATACTTTAAATGCTGCTGTAATGTGCATACCTTGGGAACCAGGGATGCAAATGGAGATAGGTATCAAACGCTAGAGGCAAAAGTCGGTCCTGGGGGCTGCATGGTAAGGCAGACACATGTGGAGACATAATACAGCAGAGACATGAACTCACAACAAGAAGGGGATCAGAAGTCTCTCTCAATGTACAATACAGGAGGAGAAACAGGCACTTTCTTGCACTGAATGGACCTGCTAGACAAGTTAGGAAATTTAGGAAAACCAAAACCGAGAAAACAGTTCTCAGATCTTCAGTGAGACCAGTCAGGGTGGAATGGCTGTATTGTAGTAGCAGCATCCAGCCTTTGGGCAGGTACACAGTACCCCCCATCCCCAGGCGCCCATGACTGACGCTTCAGGAGATGTCCATGAAGAGCAGATGCTGGATCTGTCCAGATTTGACCGCTCCACCAATCATATTCTGCTGGTAAGCCAGTGGGCTTTCTCCCATGGGTAGAGAGGAGGGTGCTGTCCTAGTACACACTGAAATGGAGTTAGACACAATGAGGAACGTTACAAGTTCTGAGCACATGGCAGATACTGGCTCCAATCTGACTGGGTATGGCCACAATACAAAAGAAACTGTCCTATTTCTTAGTTCAGTTGCTCCTGTTCTCCTGCAAGGTAACTGTCTCAGATTTGAACTTTCTGCACTGCTCAAAGTTCAAATCGATTTAACTATGAACTAGTTTGCTGACCTCTAGCAAAGTGGTATCCAATCAGATATAATCTTCGGATTGTAATGGGTAGGTTTGGTGACTTGCAAAACTAATCGCAGTGTCCCAGTTCCACCTTAAAATCGTATCGACACTTAATTCAGAAAAAATGCACTGCCTCTCACCATATATATGAAGTTCTCTCAATAAATGAAATTCATCTTCAGTTTCACATATTGAAAGTAAAGTTTCACGAACCCATAGTGAAATTTTTAACCTTCGCCTTTTTAACCTTTTGACCCAACAGCAAGAGAGCAAGAACCAACAACTCATTCTTTTTCAAGATGAAACACTTCACAATTGTACTTATCTTTAGAGCAATTGCTCTTTCATGATGTAATGTTTACCCATCCAGCGCCTTTTGCTAGTGCCAGGCAGTTTGCCGCTGACCTTGTGAACAGGAAAGCAAATTTTTCCCCTATGCTGAGCAGATTGCTGCTTGCCATTTGGACGGCACCTTAGAGAACTGGTCAATGACAAAAAGGATCACGGTACACCCCTGAAACTTTGGTAGGTTGGTGTAACCTTTGCAATATCGGACCTGGAACTCTGGGATACTAGTAGGGGCTACAGTTAGCCTGAAGGAAGGGCTTGCTTGGTGAGATATGTCTTCATCCAAAGAGGCCCACCAGAAGCGGAGATTCACCAACCCCATTGTCTTCTGTATTCCCATATATCCAAAGTCTGCGCCTACTGAATGGGTTGCAGACAAAGCAAGGCAAGCACATTCTGGCAATTCAGTGGTGTGAATGGTTGAGCATGGTTGGTTTGTGATGTTATAACAATTTCACCTGAAAATTCCCACCTTATTGGCATGACAAAGCATGTCAGTGGTCTATATTTCTCAGTTACCTGTGTCATAGTTTCATTCTGGCAGCTTAAGAGAGTAAAACATACAGGGGTGAAATTTGTGTGAGGTGCTGCTGTGCTAGAACAACACAGCTCCAACACCTATATCAGATGTGTCTACCTCTATAAAGCCTGGCAGCTTGGAGTTGGGTTGTGGGTCAAGGTGGTGAGGGGGGCTGCAGTGGCACAGAAGTTCCTGAAAAACTGGTGATAAGTTGGAACTCGGACAAGATTTTCTTGTCCGAGTTGCCCCTGTGACTTAAATTCAACATGGTGGCTTACACACTCAACAGTAATGCTATTTTATAGTTCTTTAAAAATGTTTATTTTGTTAAATATATTAATAGTTATAAATGTAATTGCACATGTTTGATTTAGAGAATACCATATCATGACCGTAAACAGTATCCTAACATGCAGTATCAGATTTTTACCAGACTTGTTAGTGTCTTTGGTTTGTTTGTAGTTTGTTTGCCTCTCGAAAAATGAACATCGCTATAAATGTAATAAAATATTTTATAAAGCTTTTAATGTGGTTTGACTAGTTTGTGTTTCTTGTTTGTTTGTCTCTCAGAAAAAATAATCTCACTCCAAATCTGCTAAAATATAAAGCAACAACACACAACAGCGTGTTCATGGAGGCAGCCATGTTTGTTCTGAGATGTGGCTCGAACGGGAGATTGTCGGACGTGATGTCACTCAACTCGGAATTTCAGAGTTCTGAGAAAAAAACGAACGTACCATTAAATACAGAGGGGTAACAAGACTAACAAGGGGCAGGTGATATTAATTAACAAGGTTGGGAAAACAGGTTGGGAGGTGAAACTAATTAACTCAAAGGACCTACGGAGGGAAACTCAGAACTAACAAAGAAACAGGGAAAAACTGAATACAAAAATCATACAGGAAGTAGAAAACCCATACAAATGAAACACTAGGGAACAAAATACAAAAACAGAGGGGGTGGGATTTGAACATGCAACAGAGGGGATCACAAATAGCTGCATGCTCAACTCATTGAGCAATGCAGTTGATAGGGAGATGAGGAAACACTACAGACTGACAACAGGGACAGACTGGGACACACAGGTGCTGACCCTGACTAATGTGAATACACTGAGAAGCGGTAATCCAAACACAGAGCAGACAAGTATCAAAGACAGAAAGTTAAAAGGTCATTCCTGGGTGTGCAGGGTATGGCAAACACATGTGCAGATACTAGAGAGCAGAGACACATGCTTACATTGATAAAGGGACTGGGACACAGTTACCTGGCAGGAGAACAGGAGTAGAGGTGCACAGTGAAATCATTATCTATATCTGTTCAATCAACGAAATTCTCTTTATATCCATCTCTATATCTGTATCGCCGAAAACCCACATACAAACCAGCCCTTTGTGGATCAGATTGGCCACACCTGGTGTATAGAGATCTCTTTTACATAATTTATAGCAAATGAAATCAGTAGTTAGTGAAATCAAAGGACTTTTTCCAGAATAAGAAGGTGAAACTTTGAGCAGAAAAAAGATATTTGTGGGCAGCGCATTTTGAGCAGTTTTGAGTACTGTATTTGTACTGTATTTGTATACGGGTACAACCTTTCTCAGAAATAGTACTCATCCTGTACCACACAGGAGGAGAACAAGCACTTTGGGAGAAACAGGGATCAGAGAAAATGCTTCATAATTGTGCATGAAAACCAGTGGCGGCTGTTGACCAAAATTTTTAGTGAAGTAAGGTCTAGACCAGGGGTGAGAAATCTTATCCACAAAGGGTCAGTTTTGGTTTTTGGGATAACCTGTAGGTCAGCTGTTCAAACCCAGGTGTGAGGACTCTTCAACCAATCAGTCCTCTAATTAGTGACTTAATTAGGGAGTTGCAGCACAAACCCGCATAAACACCGGCCCTTTGCAGATAAGATTGGCCACCCCTGCTGTGTAGAGATCTCTTTTACATAATTTATGTAAAAGAAATTAAATCATTAGTTAGTGAAATAAAAGGTTCGTATTTCAAACAGTATGGACATTTATATCTTGTGGCCATCCACAATGATATGAATCGATTTAAAGAAACAGACATGTCAGCCATTGAGCTGACGTTTTCAGAATAAGAAGGTGAAAGACATGCTGAGGCTAATTGGAATTACTAATTCCAACTATTGCTCATTGGTGTGTGAGTGAATGGTGTGCGAGTGTCCCCTGTTTGTGCTCGTAGTTTCTGGGATAGGCTCCGGACCTCCCTGGTTTTGACCTTGATCAGTTTTGACCTGAAGAAATAAGGGGGGCCACCTCTCATGTTGATAAAGTTTGCATGGGGGGCAGCAGCACATAGTTTTCAAACATGAGACATACTGGTACAAAACAGGTCACAGCATTTTCTCTCTCATTTCGGGGCGATCAAATAATATATGAGACAGGTACAAAGTATAAACCTCCCACTTCCCAAAAGACTTAATTGCACAACTGTACTGACATGTTCCTTTGACACAAAAACTTATATTCATATGTACGGTATGCACACAGAATTCAATTCAATTCAGTTTATTTTTATATAGCGCCCTTCTCAACAGAGTTGTCCCAGGGCACTTTACATGTTCGAACACATTGATATACATATAAATAAATAAAGAATAAACTACAAGCAAGAGGAACAGTACTTACAAATCAAAAGTATATTAACTTTTGGTGCGTTCTATTAAAGTATACCAAGTCAATGTCCACAAACTGACAACAAATATTGCCAAAGTAGTGAGTTTGTCTTGTCTGTTGGCTGAACTCACAATCTGGAGTGTGTTTCCCAATAACGACTGATCTTGGTGAGTAATGAACAAGATAAGGAAAGAGATTAACAAGGTTTTCATTATTGCAGAATTAATGAACAAACTTAAAGAAGTACTTTGTTGGCTCCTCCCCATGCTGCATGTGAGTAAAGCACAGACATTCAATAACAGTAACATTAATTCCACATATTTAAATGGTGAAGTATGAGTCAAAACACTGCAACACTGCCGCATCAAACACGTGAAAATAAGGGAAGAGCGGGAGCAGAGGAAGAGGCACCACAAAGGGCTGATGTAGTGCGATAAAGAAGCAATGGAGCAAAGGAAAAAAGTCAAGCTGGACATGTGAAGCAGGTGGCTGATCCTTGTGGAGGCACCCTATGACCGGCCCTCCATTTCAGTGCCCATCATATTACCCCTACTGTGTGAAGTCACTCATTCTAAAAAGAACTACATAGGGAGGTAGTGCATTAAGTCCTGAGCCTGTCAAGGACATACAGTATGTTGTGGCTGTGTCAACAATCAATGCAGAAACATGCAGCAGACTGAACAGGACCATTTTCTGAAGTCTTGTCCTTTTCTTTAATTTTTCCTCTAACAGACTAATTTTTTGCCTTGTCAAATTTGTTTGCACTGTGCAAAAGTCATTTTCCTGTAAAGTCAATAAAGACAGTGTAATAAATATGAATATGCATATGATGTTTCAGTATAAAAGCCTCACAATGTCAGATATACAGCAGTACATTTACTTGTTTACTAGATGCTTTTATCCATAGCGATATACAAGTGAAGCAAATGGTCCATCACAAACATACATTCTGTCAAGGAGTCAACTAGGCATAAGTACAGCAAAAGCTTTCAATGCTCAAAATGCTCAGGTACAAGTGCAAGAAGTACTGGAGCAGCAGCACTACAACTTCTAACAAACCAAACCAGCCTGGTGTCCTTCCCTCCTCCCAACATTTCATTGTCATCCTCTGGCTCCTCAATGTCAACTGGCTCTAGCTAACCAGCCACCTGCAAATGCCAAATGTAGGCTGCTTCCTGTGTGAGCAAAACTGGTTGCTACCGCGCGAACTTTTAAACTATATCTATCACCTAAATAATAATTAGAATCAAGTAATCGAAAAAATCTTGGCAAGCTTAATAGTCTTCTGATAATTTTCCAAATCACGACGGATTAATCACCTTTGCAAGCACCGACCCACGATCTCCGCCAAACGTAAGTATCGCTATGACTCCGGTCGTTTGCTCTGAGTCCAGTATGTTTAGTTATTCTTCTCCTGTCATTAGCGGTACATTTGTCTGCGATAAGTGTCAGCTAGTTGCCAGGCTGACGGAAAAGATCGCAGACTTAGAGGGACGTATCCGGACCTTACGGGAGATTCAGGAGAGTGAGAGTTTGATTGATTCAGTATTAGCGGCTCCGGATATGTCCGCTATAGTGAGCCAGTCTCCCCCCGCTCAGGCAGCAGAGCCTTCGCAGAAAGGCGAGTGGGTGACGACCCGGCGGCATAGCCGTAGGCCCAAATAGGACTCGCACCGGCACCATTCACCCATTCGCGTTTCCAACAGGTTCTCCCCACTCAGTGAAACGCCCACTAAGCCACCTGTTGAAAGCGCTCTGGTAATCGGTGATTCTATGCTAAGAAACGTGAGAGTAGCGACTCCAGCGGCCGTAGTTTATTGTCTCCCAGGTGCCAGAGTGACCGACATCTTATCAAACTTAAAAGTGGTGGCACTAATGATGTCCGATTGAGGCAATCGGAGATCACTAAAGCAAATTTCATAAAGGTGTGCAGCCTTGCGAAGAAGATGTCCGCGTCAATAATGTGCTCAGGCCCCATCCCTGCTAGACGTGGCGACAAAATGTACAGCAGATTATAGTCGCTACATCGCTGGCTGTCGGAATGGTGCCCGATAAATGGTGTGGATTATATAGACCATTGGCGGACATTTTGGGGTAGGCCTTAGCTTTTGAAGAGGGATGGTATTCACACCTCGCGGGCTGGTGCTGACCTCTGTCAAAAAGCATAGCACATAGTCTTAAGGCAAATCGCTGACTAACCAGAGCCAAGCAATGGCGGCAGGCAAACCGGCATAACTGACTGCCTGCTAGTCACTTATCTGTTCTGCTGTTCTGACTGCCTGCTAGTCACCCAGGGTTCATAATATTGAGACTGTGTCTGTTCCCCGCAATTTTAATCGTGGAGGTCCATTCCACCATAGCG
>JAODKF010000009.1:22595455-22610288 GCA_026779585.1 Mormyrus proboscirostris
AAATAAATAATAAAGTGGTAAGTAATAGTGACTGTAGAGGTAAGTATCTGGGTGACTCATGACATCATGATGTGTTACAGAGTCTAACTGCTCTCGGGAGTGAATGAAAGAACAACATAGAAAATATGAGTTAATGTAAGGAGTTTGGTCTAAACCGAACCACCGAGGTGCTTTGGCCCCATGAATGACCCGGCTGACACGCTATAGACTTAGAGGTTTGTCTTGTTGCCAGTGCACAATAAAGACATACCACTAGTTTATAAACGACCCCATAGACTTGTTATCAGTTGCAATTAAGCAATCTATTTATTTTATCTAGTGACGTTCATTCACTGGAACCATGGCGTGGCATCACAATGCAAATGCAGTGGTGCTGGTGACAGTAGCATGGCGTGGCATAGCAGTCAAAAAACCCTTCTGGGGTCAAACACCTAATCCTAATATTCCTATTCACTACTTTATGTACTAGATGACATGCGCCACCTAGTGTGCAACATTTGGCTTCAACAGTTAGAGTTCATGTAAAGTTACAGGTACAAGATTCTGCACTAATTTAGTTACAAAGGGATTAGGGAAACACAAGAGTGTACATAACTGGAAAGACCAGGGGAGGCATAATTCACTGGGTCAGATTAAAAACATGACATGCGCCATAATGAGGCAATATACTACTAAATTATTACTACTAAATATATTAAAATCTACTAGCTTAGTGAAGTGGAAGGTATTTTGCTTCACTGAAGCTTCTTTAATCTACAGTACTAACCTAAGGATGGTGCTGTTTTGCACTGTGCTCTGTCTGACATTTTTCGAACAGCTGCACTTTATTGGTTTCATATGGAAATGGTCGTTGTGATGTTATATTGGCATTAAAATGATATTTGGTATGCCATATTTTTTTGTTCCTCTTTTTTTTGGTGAAGCTGCACCTGAGTTTCACCTGTCTCACCTGTTGTCTTAAAGAACCCACTGAATTCTTCACAATGAAGCAGGGTGTACAATTAAATAAAACCAAAACTTAGATGACAAACAGCTGTCTCAGAACTCCAGTGAGTGAAACCAGACAGAAGGGTTTGGTTGCAGTGTAGGAGCTGAATCCAGCCTCACAGCTGCAGTGTATTGACATCTGTTCCTTTCCTTTATATCTTTATATGACTCATGCTCATCTATTTATATATGATACATATATTTTGTTGATTGCATGTATTCAGTGCTAGTTTCAGAGCTTGCTGTGATATGTATGACATGAAGTCTCAGAAAAGAACATTGAAAGGAGAGCAGACATAACCTCAGAATTGCTGAAAGGTCTAAGTATCTCCCGTATCTCCTTTGAGTAAGGGGCTTAACCCAAAATGCTCCTGTAAAGATATCCAGCTGTGTAAATGGGTTAAATTGTAAGTCAGCTAGGCAAATAAATGTTATATACCCAATATTTCCGTCACCCTATAATCAAAAAGGATCTCCTATGCACCTCCAGGCCTACTGATGGGCAGTGAGAATGTTAGAATCATAATGTTGGCTGTACAGCTGCTTCCAGCTGCACACAAACTGCATTCCGAATTGCTGGGTTACCCCCACTGCCTTTCACCACACTGATAAACTCCCAACTCTTTTGCCCTACAGGTCTCTCCAAATTCTTGAGCCCAGTGTTGCACTGTGCAGCCATCTTCAGGGGTTCCATGGGTCCACAGGCAGTGCTGCCCTCCTGGTCTAGAAGGTGTGACCACATCAGGAGCTTTAGGTGGAACAGACCAACCTGATGTCATCAGCAGATGACTGCGACAGGGATGTTCGGGGGGTATGTTGCATTTAAGTCGCTTTTCACAATTGACACAATTGACAACTAAACCATGAAACTGAAGGATGAGGAATGCCTTCTAAAAGCATGCAGTTTTTGTATAAAATACATTAAACATTTGTTAATGCAAATAGTCTGCTAATGATTTAATGTAACACTACTTGACAAGGCACAAATAATATAGTATAATGCTGTTGCTTATGTATTAACTACAAACTAATTTTTAGTTACATACTAATCTCATGTTAATTCATCATTAATGAAACATGTGTTTTATCACAAGTAGTTATTATATTGGTTGCTATATCTCTTAATTATGTAAACCTTTGTGAACTAATGAAGGAACAAATCACAAATAACACAAGTGTAATACTGATTTCATATTTGCTCATCATTAGTTAGTCATGATGCACTTTTAATCCCAAGCAGTCACTATATTTATTAGTATATTTGTTAATCCTGTAAACCTTGCGATCTACTGAAGGAAAAAGTGATGAATAACACAAGTGAAATACCATTCTCATATTTGTTCATCATTAATGAACGGTGAGGCATCTCAAGTAGAAATTATATTTATTCATGAATTATTAATGATTGGCATTTCAGTAGATTTGCATTTTTTGTGATTAAAAAGCTGCACATGTTTATTTGGTAATGCTTTATATTAAGTGCACCTTCACAATGCATTCATAGAACATTCATAAGCAGCATGCAAGTACACCTTAACATACTAACATCCCTTAACAGCTTTAATATACATTAATAACAAACATTACATGATTATACAATTATAATGCTTGTTATTATTATATAATGTTTGTTATTAATATATAACAGCTGTTAAGGGGTTTTAGGATGTAAAGGTATACATACGTGATGTTTATAAATGATTTCTGAATACTTAATGAATACATTATGAAGGTGTACTGAACGTTTTATGAATGCAATATAAAAGCATTATGAAGGTGCAGTTAAAGTGTTACAGTTTATTTGAATTTTTTTTATTTTCATTTGGGAATTTTATTCAATTTCAGTTGCACTGTTAAGAAGGGGACAAGTTTTGCACAGTTTAGAAAGATAAATAAAGGAATATTTTTGAATAAATTTGTCTGCAGCTCATTCTGTTAAACAATGAGTGTACCGTTACATCCCTATTAAAGAGCAATTAAATGGTGTTCCCCATTCTGTTTTAATGGGGTAAGGGGAAAAAGATTGTGAGATAAGACCTTATATTAACAGAGGCCTTGTTGATAGTACAAGATACCATGTAGTGCCCATGTGTACTTACAGTGACTTAAACCTCTGTCTGCAGGATAACACTGGGGCTTTGTTCGGTAATCAGAAATGCTTCCCAGGGGTTCAATATATCTTGCCCTTGTTGCCTGATGTAGATTAGAAGCTTGTGATCAGCTTTCATGTAGCTACTACTCCATATTGGCAGGGAATCTTCATTTAGAGGATGTGATGCACCAAAATGCAGACTTCCAGCAGTACAGGGTGACTGGCCCATCCCTGGAGGAGGAGGAGCAGAGGTAATTAAAAAGTACCTTTGATGTGAAGACTAAAGTCAGGAACTGTGTATCCCACAGACTCTGGACAAGGAATTTGCAGGAAAAAGAACAGTTAGTCTTACATGAGAAATTATTAATTCATTGAAAATTGAATAATCATTCATAATTTTATTGATTATTAATATTTTAAATGCATATTTACACATTATTTTAAACAAATGTAAAGATTTTCAATATTTCTTCAGACTTCAGTTTATGGTTTTGAATTCAGACAAGGAGCGAAACCTGAATGCATGTGCCAGCCAAGCAGTTTGTCATGCTCATGACTTTGTGCATTTTCCATTCTCTCACTAATCTGTAAGCATTTCACACTTTTTGAGCTCTGTCTGAGGCTTTCTCAAATTGTTCTTTGCTTCTCATATGAAAATGTTAAATTGGATTCATATTACAATGAACTTGATTGTTTTAGCATCAGTGGATGCTCTGGATTGCCAACAAACCCCATCTGAGTAACATTCCAGCTGCGAAATTCCTGTACTTTGCTACAGTTTATTTACTTTCATGGGTGCCATCACATAATGGCACGTGCATTGTTTGTTTTATTTTTTTCTTTTAATTTTTAGCTTTTCCATGCATTCTTTTGAAGAATTAACTCTTATAATTGGTCATTAGGCCTCTGAGCTTAATGCCTATACACCATTTAAAATGTTTAAATGCCGTTTTGTGCAATTAGAATATTTTTTAATCCAAACCAAGATGAACAATGATCTGATAGATTGTGTCCATTTTCAGGTTGGTCACATAGTTCATTTTCTTTTCCAAATATTAAATATCATTCTCTGCACTGCAGAGATGCTTCTCTTTCTTCGGATTTTCAAAAAAAGAGCAAGAGGTCTTCCAATCTGCTGATTGTCTCCAGCTCTATATCTTCATTAAAACAGATGACAGCCTTTACACAGAGCACCTCTGTGACGTGATGGCTTTTAACCAATTGTATTTGCTTCCACAAATGTACTTCCATGCCTTACAATTCAGCCATTCATAAGCTTTCAGGGGGATAGAAACCATTGCTGTGCTTTTAATTATGTGCTACTAATTTCTGTTAAGACCAGTTGAGAACATTCAGCCTCCATCCTGTTACCTTGCAGTAAGCTACAGTAGTGTGCGATGAGCAGACAGTCATTCTCCAACACACAAAGCATCTCATTGCATCAGCTCCTTCCATCATCATGCTTCTTCTGGAACAGAGTCCCATTTTGGACAATGCAATAAGATGGAAAACCTGAGTCATAGCCCAGTAAAACACAAGGATATAACAGAGAAATGAGGACACTATGGATGGTCCCCTGCCATGTACTGAACTGTGACATACTCTCATTATACAGAGGCTCAGTGACTCCGTGAATGCACCCCACTGAGTGATAAATTGAGGGTAAGGCTAGGTGACATGTAAACGATATAGACCTATCATTGTACAAAATTTAAAGGGTAAGAAAATGACAAACTTCAATGAACTGCCGATAAGGAACCTTGCTTACTAGGACACATCAGCATAGCACATGGCAGAAGCAAACAAATTCCAACCAATCACATGGCACTCAATGGTCAACCTATGCTTAACAACCAATCACATGGCACCTTTAACTGTCAACCTATGCTTAACAACCAATCACATGGCACCCTTAACGGTCAACCTATGCTTAACAAAAGCATAGCGATGTTGATTGAGTTAGTGGGTTATGCCACATGGGAAAGTTTTGGTAATATCATGGAAGAGATAAAAGTTGCTCCCGTAGACAAAGCTTCAAGTGTTGATGAAAAAACTGACAGCTTAGCAGCCACAGCATCTTTTAAAAGACCTTTTTACATAAACAATGTAAAAAGATTTTGGTGGTGTGGCAGTACTTTGGCAATTTAATGTTCAACAAGACTTTCTGGTGGGTGCACACGGACAAGGGGGTGTGCTGGGCGGCGATGGCAGCGGCGAGCAGCCGAGCTCCAAGCCCAGCGACGTCAGAAGCGCAGCAGAGGAGCGTCCAGATTGTGCAAAGTTAAACGCAGAAAAGAAAGAATTATTCCCAAGACCTTCGTGATCTATAATGTCGCAGTTACTTAACGGCGCTATTAAATAACGTCTTGTGACAGGACAGAGATTTGTGAAAATAGAGCCAATTGGGAGTTTGCAACCCAATGCAACTCAAAGAAATGATCTCAGTGGACTGGGTAGGGACTATTGCTCATCTAATGGTCAGTGGGCGTGCAGTTATAGCAAACCACTGAAAATGTGTTCCAACAAAAACTGGAAATACTACGAACTTATTTCACCACCTGAAGCATTACCATCTAGTAGAACATATAGAATTCACAGAGTGCTTATAGTCAGAAATACTACTTACTCTATGAAATATGTATATATTTCCACTGCTATATCATATTTCACATTCTTCTATTCATATTACCTGTATATACTCTTATGTGTGTGTGTGTGTGTGTGTGTGTGTGTGTATGTGCCCTGGGGGGAGCAAGCAGGTCTCGGTGTCTCTCTCTGCTTCTGCGACGCTTCGGTCCGCCTGACGCCACAGTATTTTTACTATGTTTTGTATTAATCATTTTTATATTAATATTTTTGAGTTTCTCATCTGAGTTTCCATTACTTCTTACGGGAAAATTTCTTTTGATACATGAGTGCTTGGGATTACGAGCACGTTTCCATAACGAATTATGCTTGCAATCCCATGTTTTACTGTATGTGTGTGTTTATATTATATTATATTATATTAAAATAAATAATAAAAATGGTCCTTATTTTTTCATCTTGGAAATCTATCTCTGAACCTTTAAAGTTGTTTACTTTCAATAAAAAATAAATTCTGCAAAATGAAAAAAATTAAGTGGCTCCATTAACATTCTGAGGTAGCTCAGCAGCCTTAAAGTTTACCATATAGTTCAGCAAAGCAACAATTTTCACAATATTTGAATATTGAATATTTGGTTTGCGATTTAAAGACTTACTTGTTTTTAATATGATTCAAGCAAACATTGCTGAAATTTTTGATACGACCATCACTAACGAGTTGACATTGTTTACTGTCAAGTCAACAAATTATCATGTTGTATTGTGACTGCGTACTACTTAACTTTTGAAAAAAAATTACTAAATTGTTTGAACATTTTAGCAAGTACTTTAGGAAATGGTAACACGTTCGCATGATTATTTAGTTAGCCCTGCAGAAGATATAGAAGAACAAGGACGTTCGAACACCAGCAAAGCACGTCATAGAGCATATCGAAGAATTCTGGTCTTGTGCAAACATACCAACGAAGCATCAACAAGACTTGATCAAAAAGCTAGAACTATTATTTGCTTACTGGAAATCTCTAAAGAACAACAAGAGCCGACGTAGTAAGACCCAGTAGGCCAATGAGTCCGAGTTCTTGACACAATTGAAGAACTGTTTGATATCGCCCATGCCAACACCATGGAGCTCATCAGTAACCCAGAAGATAAACTCTTCCTTGAATCTCAGCGACAGAAGGGATGACCTGGTTGCATGAACAGAGTCGATACAGTGTTGCTACTTCAACAACAGAAGCAGAAGGAGAAAGAAGAAACGCTGCAAAGGAGGAAGCACAGATCTGAACTTGACAAAAATGTCTTGCTAGAGAAAGCAGTGTTGGAAAGCAGCACTGAGTCAAATTCAGACGAAATTCAGACAGAAACTGAAGATAGTGATCCAGTTCCGAGCATGAGTACTGCACCACTGCCAAGAAAACGGGGACACTGCAGCATAATGTCACCTCAGTTAGCAGCCATGCTTGATTGAAATCTGTTGAGTGACCGTGCTGCTATGATGATCGTGTTTGAAACTTCAAGGGCTCTTGGACAGGACCCAGAAGCTCTGGCTTTGAACAGATCAATGATTCGCCGTCTACGTCAAAAACACCGTGAAGCAACAGCTTCTTGCATCATGGAATTCTTCAAGCCAACCACTACATTGACTGTACACTGGGATGGCAAATTGATGTCAGACTTGACAGGTAAAGACAAGGCGTATAGACTGCCTATTCTGGTCTCAACAATGGGATAGAAGAAGTTATTGGACATTCCCAAGGCACCTGCTAGAACTGGCTATGCTGACAGTTAATTGCTAGCAAAACTTTGATTTCTAAATATAAATTAATAATTTAATTTCATACTTTTTACAATCTGACATTGGAAACAATTAATATAATCAATTCAGTTTTGATCGCAATAGAGAGGTATACCGTCAAACTTAAACTCTGTGAGCTACCTTTAAATGTTTATCCTTTTCACCCAAATTTGACACAGAATGATTATTCATTAAAAGGGATTATTTGAGGAGGTCAGATTTAACATTGCTCTGAATTTGATTTTTCACCATATAGTTAAGGATCACCCTATATTCATACACACACACACACACACCTTCTCTCTCAATGTCTGGCATCAGCCACCAAAGCAAATTCCTTGTATGTGTGAACATACTTGGCAATAAGCTCTATTTTGATTCTGATTCTGACTAGCAATTAGGGTTTCCACTTTCGATCTGAAGAGATACAGGACAAGTCACATCTGATTCAGATTAAAAATGGGACACAGCATTTTAGTTTTCATTTCAGGGCGGGTGACAGCCTATCCAGCAATGTCAAACCCATTTCCGTGAGGGAGAAGCGAAGTAGTCAGAGAAATAGCCTATCAAGAGACCATACTGATGGTGTTCAGTGCCACACAATGGAGTGTACAACAACAACATTTTATTTTTGTAGGATTTATTTCATAAATTATATTTCAGTTTTCAGTTCATTCAAGTTTGCCTTTTTCAAGGCAATTCTAAGGGAATTTAAGCTAATTGATTCTTGAAGTAAAGAGATAATGGCAAATTAAATAGTGATAATTTTTGACAGGTGATAATTTGGTGATAAATAATTTTTCCATATCACCCAGCCTGAATCAGGGGTAGTATTTTTTTGTAATCCTTTTGTATTCCTTGCTCCTTGGCAATTTGCTGACTCTATGCCAAGAAGAATTAAGGCAGTTCTGAAAGCAAAAGGGGGTCTAACCTGGTACTAGCAAGGTGTACCCAATAAAGTGTCTAATAAGTGAATATACACAATACCGTGCAAAAGTTTTATATATTTCCAAACGCACTTCCCTTAAAATGCCAAAGTTTGGTTAGTAAAATAACAGGGGTAATACAATATCTTATTTCACCTTAGCCAGTGTTAGTGGGTGATTCTAGAAAAAAAAGGCTTCATCTGTCAAAAGCTCATAATGCTGGGAGAAGTTATGAAAAAATAAAATGGATTTCCTCTCCATTTCTTTGGGGAGTTTTCTTTCTGTGTGAGAAATATGACATTATGCACGCCTCAGTTACGAGCACCTGTCTGGATCATTCAGCCCAAAGGTGTGACAACCCATGTAAACAGAACCAGAAATCCATAATAATAACAGTTGCCCTTCTGTTTAATAAAACCCACTCAGTGACATTCCCAGAGGTAAGAATGGGGAGGCTGAGAAATAGATCATCCCATCAGCTCCTCTCTGTCGGTGATGGTATGCTTCTGTGCCCACAGCTGCCTTTGCCCTTTACCACAGGCTGGCTCACAGTATGTTCTAGAAACAACGGTCACGGAAGTAGATTCCAAAGAGTCCCACAAACTGCCATGCAATTCAGACAAAGAACACAGCTGCTTAGCTAATGCTTTTGTATCGCTTTTGAATGCTACCTATATATAAATCTATCCATTTGAACTACTGAGGATTTTAAGTACCCCATGCGTATAAGTTCCCCACCAATTAGGTGGCTATCTATATTCATCTGTGTATGTCTTAATGTCAGTACCCTTGAGGAGATACTGCTGTAGTAACTGGATCTACACACTTTCAAGTTAGTTCCCTGACCTTAACAACTACACCACATAGTGACGATACATGGTATCTATTGATCTCATTTATGGTTTGAAATTTTCTGTAAGTCCAGGAAACTAAGTATTAAATGAGATTTTTAAATGTATTATAATGAACTGATATTTCAAGTGTGATATCAATACAATTAACATAGCAAACTATCTGAAATTAGTATTATAACAGCACTACACTACAGGAAGAAATCCAGTCAGTATAATTTATACAAGTCTGCTTTGTTTTATTCAGTAACAGCTTTCATTAAGTGCAAACTGTGCAATCTGTTGCCAGATAATTCAAAAAAATATCAGTGTATACCCCAACTAACCATTTCCTGTCAAAAAGTACACATACGTCTCCAGTAGGAAATATACAACGGAGCACAAATAAATCTTTAGTAATTAAACAAGCTTTATAAAGAATACATATCTGAAGACATATAGTTTGTATAAATATAACTGTGGTCAGACTTAAGAAAACTCTGCATGAGCCTTACATCCATCACACTATGCAATTTTGCTTTTTTCTTCCCTCAGCATAAAGTACAGTAATAAGAAATTGTCTCCAGTTTCAAAAGCATATGTATTCCCCATCCAGGGAGTACAATTAAAATTAGACACAATTATATCCACAACAAACTCAAAGCTTTTTTTCATTAGGTCGGTTACTTGGTGTACATTAGAATATTTGTTTCATCTCACTAACTGGAGTGAAGGAACATCAGTGAAAGCTGACTTCATATCCATGGTTCACTCACAGCATAGTGGATCTTCAGAAACCTGCAGTGCTAGTTACATGACTTAATTTCACAGAATCCACTATGTGTCATTTTTTTTCCTCAGTTTTGTATAGCACATTCCTGCCCTTTCCTTTTGCCTTTTTAAACACAATTTAACAGTGTTAGATTTTCACTTCACGATTCATTAAGAGCCCATATTAAATTGCATGGCTCAACAGGTAGTGCTTTAGCTAGATGGTTTGCCAACTACGGATGTGCAGCACACCCAGGATTAATTGCTTGACAATGTGTAATGGGTGTGTACCCTGACCGCGGTGCCCTCATAGCACGCCGGCTCTCAGCACATTCACTGAGTGCATCTGAAGCCAATTGAATTGTATCTGATCAACTCATCCGGTCTGCGCTCACATGCTCTACTTGTCTATGTTGTGGAAGGGGAAACATTGTCATTGTCAAGTCATGTAAAATATATGCAGGAGAAAGTTTCTACAAAAAACAAAACAGTTTTAGATAAACTCTTTCATAAGCGAATTATGATAAAATTCATGGCAATGTTTGGTTCTTATTGGAAAAACTGAGGTCTATCCACTTATATACAGCACTTGTCTGAGAGTTTCCTGTTTTAAAAATGTGAGTTTTACAAATAAGAATGTCAGCAATTATAGTACTTTAAATAAAAAAATATCAATATCATATATTAAAATTTAATTTATTAATTTATTCTTTAAGCTTTGATGAAACAGAGCAATCGTCAACAATGAGGCTTAATTTTGTTAAGTGGATAAGGGAAACATACGGCGCTGTTCTCTCAATTTCTAAATAAATTTTAATGGTTTATCTGAAGTTCTGTTCATTTTTTTACTTCTGAAGTTTCAATTTAAAAAACTATATTTACCTACAGCTGTCAATTACATTTCTACAATAAGTAAAAAGTCATGTGGGCTTTTTAGAATTAAGAGGCATTGCTCAGCCCCCTGCCACCTTTCCCCATTTCAAACAGGGGGTGTAGCTACTTAGCGAAGCTTGCTGACCCAGCTTCCTGTCTGCTGACCAGTGAGAGGGTAACAACAAATCATGAGCGGCCATCACCCTAACTGCTTCTGACAGCCTGACTCAGGGCACATCTGTGTGAGCTGCATGGAGGGCTTTTCGTGTTCTCCCACTGGTGACTCCACCGAGAGCTGGCGGGGGGGTCACTTGCTGTTTTCAGGGGGAGCAGCTGTCACCGACTGAACTGGCATTTGTTCTGATGATGTTCATGGTGTTTCATTATATTACTTTTTATTCCTTGTCTTGTTATCCTTCCTCATTTTCAAGACAAATAAAATGTCATTTGTTGTTTCCCTGACGGTTGGCTCTTCATTTTCAGGGTCCCAATGCAAAGCTTTACTTGATGATCCTGGCATTGCAGGTAATTCAGAGGCCATAGGCAACTGCCATTCTGCCTATATCTAAAGCCAGCCCTGGTTTCATTCAGAAACATTGGAAAATGTGTGGCTTGGAGGGAAAGTGAGTGGTGAAAAGCATTCCATGTTGACTACACCTAACCTGCCCTAATGCGGGACACACGGTGTATATCCAAATACATCTTCTAAGGAAATTGTTAATTTTTGAAAGCTTGTTTAAGCTTGACAGTCTCACTGAGCAGCCAGCCAACTGGAAGAATGCCTTGTTCCAGAACTATTCTTTTTTTTCTTACCTTCTAGCTTTCATTTGATTTTTTGTGCCGAGACCAGAAAAAAAACATGGCGTCATGACGCTGGGGACAAAAAACTTGGGGACAGGCATTGTGGTAAAACAAGGTTTTATTGAATTCAATGGAAACAAAACTAGATCATGAGGGATCAGAATGGGGGAACTGCAACATGAGAGGGCAAATGCAATAAGAAGGTATGACTTCAATGACTGGATACATGAAGCCAGAACAAACAGACACTTTAATATATAGACTAATAAAGAGCAACAAGCATCAGGTGAGGGAGGAGACAAGGAGGGTCAGGAGGACGTGGCTGACAGGATGAGACACATGGGTCACATGTAAATATTATAATCCTTTGCTTAATAGAGTACCACTTAGCAACGACTAAAACTGGAAAGGTTAAGAATGTCACGCCCAGCTCATACGATCCTTGTGTATGCCATGCCCCCCTCGTTACCTCATGTGAATTCCTGATTGTTCTCACAGATCTGTTACGTACTGCTCGGCTCGAGAAGGCAAACAAGAGAGCGAGTCTGTAGATGAAGGTGAAATGGGGTTTATTTCAGCAACAAAAAGGGAAAACATCCACGAACTTGAACTCACAGCAACTAACGACAATGACAGAGCTGGCGTACTGACTTGGACTAAATGCACAACACAGGCTGAATTGAACAAGCAACAGGTGAGAACAATCAGGAATTCACATGAGGTACGAGAGGGGTGTGGCATACACGAGGATCGTATGAGCTGGGCGTGACAAAGACATTTCAGAATTTATATTTACATTTATTTAGCAGATGCTTTTGTCAAAAATGATGCAGGCCTACAACCCATGCAGATATAATTGAAATTCAGCCATCAAGGAGCCAATTAGGTATAAGTGCAGCTGGGCTGAGTCTCCAATAAATGACTAGTAACAAGTGCAAGTTGGTATTGTAGCAACAGCTATATAATCCTTTATGAAACACCTAAACCTAAAAGATGAAATTTTTGAATTAAGACTGGGAAATGTAACACATTGATGTGTCAGAGTAATTCTGATCTCACATTTCCATTTCTTTGATCATCTTAAAGCACAAAATAGTTTGAAACCCAAATGGGACAATAGTATGAACAAAGATTGTTAATAGAGACCTATAATATTTCTTCTTGGTTGTACACAGCATTCAAGTCATGCTGATGTTACCTGTCATTTCTTTTTTAAAAATTGCCAGACAGTGGCATACATAGGATAAAAATGTCAATTTCCAGTGTTTGTTTACTTTGTTTAAGACTTGTTTAAAATCTTAAGATCACGTTTTAAAGCCATTTGCCAAATAGGTTTGAGAGTTCAGAACAAATCATATAGTCAGAATTAAATAGTGTTTTCATCTAGCTGTTAAGTACATTGTCATGCCCCCTAGGGCGGGACCGGACAGGTGCAGCTCATCTGCCGACGATTAGCCACCTTCAAAAGCTGAATAACTCCCGACAGACTTCACGAAGTATTGAGCTGATGTTTGACAGCCATATTAAGCATGGCTCTTCCCTCTTCCCGCTCTCCCCGACCTTACCTGTTAGCCCTGTGTGCGCTCCTGACATTCTCTCCTTCCCTCCTCAGACCCGCTCCCGCAATTAGCCTAACTGTCCTGCTGAGCCCGGCGTTCCTTGTTTCCCCCTCCTTGTGTTCCCCTGTCCCGAGTCTTCTTGTCGGACGGACCCCCCTGGCCACAACCTCGGACTACGGACAACGACTAGGATTTCTGCACACTGATTTGGATTCTGACCACCTGAGCATAGCAAGAAGACTCACCTTCGTCCCGATTGCTTTCGCCCTAAGGCGAAGAGTGGGGAAACCCGCTTATTGTGGTGATCTGTTTGCACTTGCCTTTGGTTTTGCTCATTAAAGCTTCTGATTTCCTGCATTGCTGGATTCTTGTCTCCCTTCTTGCCCCGACGTAACATACATGTAATTATATGTAAATGAATTAATTGCCAAGGTATGCCATTAACATAATACGGTTGAACATTGAAACTTGAACGGCTTTTAACTGGACCAACTTGGACGTCAAATGGGTCTGTTGAATTTTTTTCGACCTCTACCTTGACCTAAATCTTGGAAGTCGACTGATCCTGCTAAAACTTGTATGGGTCGAGACACGTTCAGCTGTACCAATTCGGCCATCTAACGGGTTGGTCGAGAAAGATCTAGCCACAACTTGACCGAGAACTTGGAACAGGACAAAACAGACCCACTAAAACTTGTACTGAGTACTTGTATACTTTTTTTATTTATTGTTAAAGTAGGTAAATAGCTTTAAACCAGTAATCATTTTTGGGGTCTGGAACGGATTAAATTCATTTACATTACTTAGTGGAAAATTCAACTTGGACCTCAACCAAATTGCAACTTGAACAGCCTTCTGGAATGAATTAAGTTTGTGTTCCAAGATGCCACTGTACAATGCTTTTTTCTTTTCCTATTGACGTCTGTTCATCTAGACTTTTGAACTTTGTACTTGCTTACAAGTAGTACCTTTGTTTGACATGAATAGCTGTATATCATGGGTTTAAGTTAAATGATTAAACAGATATTAAAATATGTCACTCACAAACTTGCGAATTAAAAAAAATGTTACAATGAAAGACTGCTAAATAATTGTACTCCATCATCTATGTCACCAGTTAAATACGAAGTACCACAGGGATCAGTTCTGGGCCCTTTACCGTTTTCTCTCTATATGCTGCCATTAGGTAACATCATGAGAAAACAATGTTAATTATCATTCCTATGCTGATGACATTTCGGTTACACCTAACGATATCTCATCTATTGTCACATTAGCCAGTTGCTTCAACGAAGTGAAGACTTGGATGACTGAAAACTTTTTATCACTAAATGCTCAAAAAACTGAGGTTCTGCTCTTTGGAGGCAATCCTGCAGATAGGAAGGCTATAACCTGTTCACTCCACTCTAGAGGTTTGGACTTTTCCCATCAGCAGCTCAGCTCGTAATCTCGGTGTCACATTGGATACAAACCTCTCATTTACATTACATGTGGATGCCATCTCGAAGGCGTGCTTCCTAGAGCTACGCAACATCTCCAAATTGCGACGATTCCTCAATGTTCAAGACACTGAGAAATTGATACATGCGTTTGTATATAGTAGGCTAGACTAC